>CAJUYG010000062.1:249787-306067 GCA_910591675.1 Galerucella calmariensis | reverse complement strand
GGTGATAAAAACTATACAACTAATGACAAAATCAAAAATTTTCATTAGATTTTAGGTTAGAAAACTAGAACTTGTCAAAAGTGTAAATACGGAAAAGATTGGGAAGTGGATTTGGGTCATGCGCAATATCATTTTCCAAATAAAATAAGCGAAATGGCGATGACCAGGAAAAACCTACGTTTAACAGTAGGATTTCTGACTGGTCACTTTCAACTAAGTAAACACCTCCATACTGTGGGGCTAGTGGACACACCTCTATGCAGGATGTGTGAACAGGAAGATGAAACTGTCAGGCATGTCTTATGCGAGTGTCCGGAGTTATCGTCAATAAGAGAGTGTGTGTTCGGTGAGTCTTGGCCTACACCTGCCGATATAAAGGAGATGTCTCCCAGTGACCTGTCCACCTTCCTGAGGACAGGATGGACAATGACCTAGGAGGACAACTCCTCGGGAGGATGTACAATGGGTCACATGTGGCCTAAGTGCTGTGAGCCTACACACTCACCTCCCTACTCTACAGATACAGAGAAGCGAAAAAGATAAAAGTTGGCCATCTCTTATTCTTATTCTTATTCCGTATTTTAGCTTATTTCCTGTATAAACGCTGTCATTTAAATGCATCAAGTGAACTTTCTTATTTTATTCTATTTTAGTTCTTATTTTATTTTAGTTGCTGTATAAACTCTGCTTTACTGATTGTGTACCTATATTTTTCTAGCTCTCTGTCAAAATATTATAAATAAGATTTTTGTGCTTTGAACTTCTGAAAATTTGAAAATGCTTTCAATATATACATAAAACATCAAATACCCAATTAATGATGATACAATGACAGTTGTCACAAAGTTCCGTCAGACATTCACGAAACTATAATTCATTTTCTCCACTACTAAATAATAACGCACAAACTGTTTTTACATATTTAGCTGCATAATGAAATACATTCTTCACACCAGTGAATAATAAAAAGAATTCACTCTCGTTAGCCAATCACATTCTATTATTATAAGAATTCACGCTAAAATGAATTAAAATGAATAAATCAAATCGACTCTTTAAAACGTCAAATAACTAAGAACGCAAATCGCTTCTGACAGCGCGTCCTTTGAAACGTCAAAATAATTAAAAAATCATAATTTTACGTATTATAAGAGAAAAAAATGGACAACAGTAGCGATAGTGAATATGCACGCCTCCCGGAATTAATTTCATTTATAAATGTAAGGGTTCCGATTAAAAATATGAATTACGTATATATATTTAATATTTACATTTTTATAAATATGCTCTATAGCCTAGTAGTGGTTGACTATGGCGCGGACGATCGAGGTTCGATCCTCACTGGAAGTTTTTTTAATTTAGTCGTGGAGAAAGTATAGTCTTTTACTTGTGTAGAATGGCTATTATTCAGTTGGATGATTCCAAAACTCACTCGCTGCGCTCCCTCGTTTTGGAAACTTCATCCGCGTGAATAATAGCCATCATTCTGCACTCGTTGAAGAATATACTATTAAATCGAACCTCAACATTTTTCTGAAACACTTTTAACGGCATTTGTGAACTTCAGAAATACCTATAAGTTAATAGCTTGACACTACCTTTTATATTCAATTATCTAAATTATAATAATTATTCTAAAGAACTAGCCATTGGGGCCAGTGTTACTGAAATCAATCTACCATCTTCTTTGGAACTGTTTCACCCAACTATACTATTTCAATGAACAATAATAATAACCGATTAAAAATTCTGGTCGATCTTTTCCTAGTCGTATTTCCTTTATAATTTAATTACCACAGCTACAAATAATACGTCTTGGAAGTCACTTTCTTTAATATTTTCTAATTAATTATTACGTTACAATCTTTTAATACTGTTTTAAACGGAAGTTGTTTTATTTTGATTATTCGCCGAGTTTAATCCTTTGATAATATTTAATGTAGGAAGGTAGACTCAACGTTTTCCATAACTTTATCTGTGGTTATTGAAATTTCTAAACAAAAAAAAGGTTTTATAAACAATACACATATAAATGATTTTGTAGGTGGAGAATTTCCAACTATTTTGTCCACTCAGATATCTGTTTTGGTCGCCTGAATTTTGATTACATTCTTCAACCAGACTCTTTTTACGTAGCCTTTCAGCCTTTCAAAACTCATAGACAGTCCCATATTCTGCAAACATATTCCAGCTATCATTTGGCTCGAACCAATTATATAATTCTGCCATTTCCCATCTTCTACTCATTAAAAAAGTTTAATTATTATTCTCTATTTCCAATTTGTATTATTCCAAACTTCGTATTCTTCCTAAAAGTAAAACTTTTATACTCTTGTAATATTGGTGGCTCTTGAATTTATTTAACTATCCTGTTTGCTGCAGCTTGTCATTAACCTTTGTTAAATTAGTTCATGCTTACCAGCTCTTACTGAAATTACCGAATAAAAAATGATGTAATCTTATTAAATTCATATTTTTGTTGGTAATGATCTTGAGGGTCGCTACATAAACTTGACGTTACCGCTGTCGTTATTATTGCAGTTCACTGTTCTTTTTCGCTAAAGTAGACCCTTACCGACAGGGTATTCAGTCTATTGTATTTCACGTCGTACGATAAAACTTTTTATTTTGGAATTGTTATAGCTCTGCTGGTATCTCCAGCGTATAACCTTGCCGTAGTAGTTTCTCAGAGAGTAAATCAAACTATCTCTAGTTTTCTCTGTTATCTCTCACTCAGTTTAATTTAGTACGGTGGCCAGCTGCGATATTCTGCCTCAACTTGATACGAACAAAAGCTATCTTAACGATTCTGATTGCGTATGCTGTTGCTTATTTTTTGCCTGCAAATAACGTAGCTCCAAAAACAACTCCTGCAGTTCGAACTCAACTCTGAACTCACCCCAGTTACTGCTATATTCAGTCTGATGACATATATTTTTGCAAATTATTTACTCAAAATATCTCCACCGCATGTTTTGTTGCTAATGAGTGGCTCAAACTGGCTCCAATGCAGGTTTTGTTAATAATTAGTTGCTCAAACTATCCCTACGGCATGTTTTGTTGCTACGTATTTCCTCAAACTAGCTCCATGGCATGTTTTCTTGCTAATTATTTGCTTAAACGATCTTCACGGCATGGTTTGTTGCAATTAGTCGCTCAAAATAGTTCGACGGTTGTTTTGTAGCTAATCACTCACTCAAACTAGCCCCGCGGCATGTTTTGTTGCTAATTATTTGCTTTAACTAGCTCCATGGCGTGTCTTCTTGCTAATTATTTGCTCAAAGAATCTCCACGGCATGTTTTGTTGCTAATTAGTCGTTCGGACCAGTTACACGGCTTGTTTTGTTGCTAATTATTTGCTCAAACTATCCCCACGGCATGTTTTGTTGCTACTTATACTAGCTACTCAAACTAGCTCCATATCAAGTTTTCTTGTTAATTATTTGCTTAAACGATCTTCACGGCATGTTTTGTTGCTAATTAATCGCTCAAACTAGTTACACGGCGTGTTTTGTTGCTAATTACTTGCAAAAACTAGCCCCACGGCATGTTTTCTTGCTAATTATTTTCTCAAACGATCTTCGCGGCTTGTTTACAACTTTACAACAGATCCATGATATGTAATGCTGCTAATTAGTTGTCCAAACTAGATCCTCGGTATATATTGTTGCTAATTAGTTGCTCAAACGAGCTCCACGGCTTATTTTGTCGTAAAGTTGTTACTAGGATTGAGTGCAAAAGATAAGACAAAGGAATTAATCTTGAAGGGCTGAGCTTTTACAGCTCAGCGAGGATTGAGGCTAACTCCAACGATCCTCAGCTACCTTCTTGGGATGGTTCTGCTCACTTGCAATATAATATTTTTACAAATTCAAATAGAAAAACATATTTTATTCTGTGAACTTCGTATACTTCCATATATAGTATTGAAATTACTCCACTAGCCACACAATAATACAAATTTCAGTTCAAAGTACAAACAAAAACTCAACTAAAAGTTGTTTATCCTTTGAACAAATAAACATACAGTGCCTATCTACATATTTTCATTATAATATTTAAATTGCTTGGAAAACAATAAAAAAACATTATTTTTAGTAGGATTGCGTCATGGCGTATGTTAATTATTGTACTTTTTGATAGCTGGCTGGGTAGATAAGAAACACTAAACCATCAGGTGTTCATGTTAATGATACCTGCGGATATATACGGCAAATTGAAAATTTTCATTCGTTTTTATAGAGCCCACAATGTGAACCACATTTTTAATATGCTTAATAACTTCCGTAGGATAATGAATTTTTATATTTTACGTAAAAAAATTCATACAGTATGCTCCATTGAGAAAGAAGTACCTGAATTTTAAAAGAACTCGGTTAACTGTCAAATTCAACAATTTAAAGAGCTCTGCTGATCTGCAAGCTAAATCTTTTTGTTGTGTTCTCACTAAAAATGAATTTTTCCTACGATCACTACCCAAAGTAGACTTTTGCACACTCAAATCTAACCGCAAAGTTGATGTTTTCCGCGATCTGTCATAATTGACATTATTTACGCTCTAGAGCGTACTTTTCCTCTCGCCTGTTTTCATTTACAATAAACTAAGGAAGGGTAGTAAATAATAGATATATTAAAACAAAATGTAGAGCAGTCCGAATATTTTAGTTAAAATATTAATATTTGAAGATATTTCGAACGAAATTAATAAATATTCCTATATAATTAGACTGACATCTACAATTTATACAAGTTACTGGATTTACAACGCTGCAGGTTACGCTACCAACAAATAGATGGAGGTGTATATTTTATATTTTTAATTTTATTGAAATTATAAAATAATTCAAACCTCATACATTGATATTATTTTGATTCAATACTACAGTGAAGGATTTATTTCTTAGTTCAAGATAAAAATTAATATTTACAACTTATTACAAATATAACGTTGTTAAGATTGACAATTTTCGTGATCGTTTTTGCAGATTCCTATTTTCATAGTATTGATTTATACGGACAAGTTTACGTAGTAGAAATATAACAGTCAGAAGATAGGCAATGCATTATACACCTAGATGCAACAGTGATTACATATTTAAGTACCTACCTACTATTTTGTGAAAATAGTAGACTATGGAATTAATGAAACGTCATTATTTCATTTTTAGTTTATAAAAAAGTTGTCTGTTTATAAATAGCTATTTGAAAAATGGATAGTGACAGTGAATTTTCAAGCACACCTCCAGATGTAGCAGATTTTGCTAAAAATATTACCCTTAATCTTCTGCCAACTAAATCCAGAGGTGAATACGAAAAACAATACAATATTTTCATGGATTGGTGCCGCTCAAAGAAAATTAAAAAAAAAAAACTGTACATTCAACTTTAATATTGTAGGCAATAAATAAAAATAATAAGTAATTGTTACATGTTTTCAACATCACATTCTAATAAAGTGTACTTTTCATGTTTTTTTTTAATTATTTGTTTAAAAATAAGGTGATCGTAGAAAAAATCTTGTGTGCAATTCGAGCAGAAAGTGCGTTGCCGCTTTCGGCAGATTGCCCTCAAGCGGCAAAGTATCACTTTCCGCTCTTAATATACAAATAGCTATTTTCGCCTACCTTACCATAAAACCTATCATAAGAACACCAATAATAGAGCGGAAAGTATTGGCCAGCAGCCCAAGGGCGGAAAATTTATAACGCGACGATTTTTGACTGTCACTGGATAACTTTGACGTTTCCACTGAACTTTAGTGTATGTCAAAGTTTTTATTATATTTTCCTATTTTTTGGTTTATTCGGTAGACGTATCATCAACTGACATGTATTTAGTAGTTATTTGGAACTCCAAGAAACTATTTTGTAAAATTTTCATCATGAGAATTATTCTTTATTTTCAGATCGAATTTTTCCAACGCACCATCCCCAAGGAGCACCCACACATTAAACCGTGGAGTCTGCTTTTTTAAACAGGAAGAGAGGTAGGCATCCTCTGGGAGACAATACGTCCCCCCCGCCTGCCGCTACTCCACCGCCTCAACTGAAAAAGACTCGACACGACGATCCTGCATCTCAGGCCGCTGTCGACATAGATATTATGGAAGCACCTCTGGGTGTATCTCACAGTCAAAGTATGGATTCCGTCAACACTAATAACGGCGAGGAAGAGGTGAGTTTTTATATTGTTAATTTCGTTGTTAAAGAATAGTGTGAAAAATGACTCCTAGCAGTGGTTTCTGGAAGGTGGTAAAGGAAACCAAGTGTGATAAGGTACAAGTTTTCTGTATAACGGCTTTTGAATGAACCAATCTTGGTAAACTATGCCATAAGGCTAAAAATCTCTTTGCAGTTTGTATAGCCAAAGGGACAAAGGTAATGTCTAATTTTTTCAAGAGTTATTTGCTTTTATATGAGTGTGTTTTGGCTTACGTCGGAAAGTGGAAGGTTGGTAAATAACAAGAAGGCAAAAATATTATTCAAAACGATGGGTAATAATAGAGAAATTTAACTAGACTTCCAGTTGTCTGATTAGGTTGTACTTCTCTCAAAGACTTGTTGGAATAACAAAAAGTTTTTGAGTGAGTATAAAATTGAGTCTTGGAACTTAATTAAATGATGCAAATGGAAAATTGATCGAGCATGTAATATTAAATGGGGAGATCGGCTTAGTTAAAAGTTTTAATGTAGGTACAACGGGAAGATTCCGGTAGAGGCTTTGAGCCTGAGGCGAATAAATTTTAGAGATCGCTTGGTTTTTGTTTCCACTTCGCTTTTTCGTATTTTTCCAAAGTCTGAAGGGAAAATCCTTTAAAAGGGCTGGATAATGTAGCTGGATTCTAGAATATTGATAAAACATTATTTTCGTGAATATATTTTTAGATAAAAACAATTTATTATGCTCGTTGTAATTGAGGAGATAGTAACTGTTATTTTGACACTAGTTTTTTTTATAACATCAGTCTTTTACCTTCGAAGATTCTCATGAAATATTGAACTGTAATTTGAGTCACAAAAACGCACCAGTGTCTAACAACTCAAGATACATCAATTCTGTGTTATCCTTCAACATGATATGTTCACTACAAAATAATTGTTTGTTTATTTGTACTAACGTCAATTCCTATGAATTGAGTCACTCGATATTCCGATTTGCATTAAAATATTCAAAACAACGCATTCATATATTAAATTTAACGTCAACAAAATAGATTGAATGTCACAAGGCTACAGAATGCATGTCGAACTCAGAAATTGTTATGTAACGATTACATTTTAAACCTAGAAGGACACATTCAGTTTACTTGAATAGCGCACAAAAATGGATCGCAATCATTTGTACGGTACTCGGTATGTGGTAGGTACGTGGTAGGAAAGAATAGAGTTACACCTACCTAAGTACTATTATCGGTACCTAATTCAGATAAAATTTATTATATTTTCTTTATATGCTGGAGCTGGATAACGTTGCGCTCTAATTTACCCACAAAGGATTGTAAAGCTTGCTACATTTTATTCATTTTCGAAATTACCTTAAACTAAACAGTTCACATAGAATCACTACACAATACAAAATACAATGAAGAACGTAACATGTACTAATCAATCAACCATTGCGATAGTTATACAGGGTATCAAGTGGTTCAATTCAAAAATTCTGGAGCGGTTAGATGAAGTGAAAATACTGTTAGAAGTTTGTTAATATGGTTGAAATAATACCCTTCTTGGTGTGCGTTATCGATTGTTAATCTCCTTCTATCACATTACGTAGGAAGAAATGGAAAAAAGGCAGGTCTGTGGTTAATCCTAATCAAAATATCACAATAATGAACCGTTTGAATGTTTTACAAACGTTAACCCTAATCTTTGACTTACAAAAATTTGATTGGGTGATGTTTAGATTACGCGCCAGCGCAACCTATCAATCGGGAGCTCAAAATACTATGAAGGCGTTACTTTCGTAGCGGCAATGTGTCTTGCGTCTTTTCCTACTGTCACACTGACAGTTCTTGTCAGGTGTGTACTTTGTTGCTTACCGTCAATTATTATTTATTTGAAGTGAATATTAATCTTATTGTTATATTTATCTAAATAATACAAAAATATGCCTAGATACACGAAAAAACATCAGCATTTTTGAAGTTCTGAAATATTTTCAGTTAGAAAAAGATGCTGGTAATTATTGATTTCATAGCCTTTTCGAATTTGGCGGAATACGATCCAGATGATTTTATTTATCAAATTTAAGGTTAGCTTATGTCAAAATAGCAAATAAAATAAACGTCATGCCGAAAACCCGGATATACGTCACAATCGATGACGCACACCAAGAAGGGTATTATTTCAACTATATACAAGCCTTTGTATCGGAGTTATCTGAAGTATAGAAATAAAAACTCAGAGATTGAGTACATTCATGTAACTACACTGTGTTTGACGGTATAATTGAATTTATATCACGCGCAAAAATGCAGGGAAGGATTGTGCTCAGTGGTTAAAAATCCATAAATTTTACAGGCAATCGTGTAGAGAATCGCCATACTCTGCAGCTTTAATTGTTGTTAATTGTTATTAATTATTGGTAATTGGGTAGTTTTAATACTGCTATGAAGGATTTTCGATAATTAGTGACAGTTTACTTCAAAATCTGTGTTTAGAGCAACGAGGTAAAAAAGAAAGGAGAGAACATAACAGTATAAAGAATCATCGACCAAAGTGGCTTCTGAATATGGCCGACTTCCGTAAGCAAACCAGAGGCATACATTAAATTATTCAATTAGGGGAAACAAAAAACTCTCATATGCATCTTTTTAAGTTGGTACTTTTTGTTGTTAGAGAATTGATACCAGATTTTGGTACATTCAAAAATTTTATAACACTATTGTACAACTCAATATCCACTTAAATTTATACTAATAGTCATAAATAACCTTCCTAATACTGGAAATCACTATTTTTTTAACGTGGCTTTTCAATTTGACACATTTCAGTATATTAAGGCTATCTATGTTGACACAAGAATTGATGACTTATGTCATTAATGTGGCTTCTCAATATGGCGACTTCCGTCGAAAGTTGGTTAAATCACTACCACTCTCAACTTCCCTCCTCCCTCCTTCCCTGGTTTAGAGAGTAAAAATTACGGATTGTTAACCAATGATCACATTCCCCCCTGGATTTATGTGCGTGATGTAAATATGTTTTTGACATTAAATTCCTGGACAACCTGTATATGGAATTCCGCTTATACTCGTCAGCTCAATTAGTAAAATTATTTCAGAGGGCACGCTTCTTAATTTTACAGGTGGTTCGTTGTTTGGTGTAATATAGTGATGACAGTCTTTACGTCTTTTTTTGTTAATATTATTGTATGTTTAGTTGCCTAAACCAAAATCGTTTATTAATAACGTACGGTCGACAGAAAATATCTATTAACGAATATGTTTATTAAAATAAAAGTAATGTTTACAATTAGAAGTTGTTTTATGTTTATGTGATTCATTACATCAATTACATTTTTATTTTCATGTGAAAATGTAACCTCATAACTAATTGCTTAGCCGCTGTACCAATTTAGATATTAATGAGAATGACCACAGGAAACTGTGTATATTTACGAACTGTGTCCTAATTAATTAAACTGTAGACTTTAATACAGTAGAACCGGTCGTTGTGTGTAATTTTTAATGAACGGCGCCCCGTCTGGTGATACATATACAAAGATAACAAGTCATTAGTAACCTTTACAGTTTTTACTATTAAAAGTTCACCTCATTTCTGGAAAATAATTTCTGTTTACAGCAATCGACTGAAGTGTTTATTAATGAACTGTGATGTTGAATAGACCAAAGTAAATTTGAAAAAAAAAACCGTGACTTTATTTAAGAGAATGTAGTGAAAACTGTAGGGAAGCTTTTGGATAAGTCTCTCCGAAGTTAGTAGAAAGATATGTTGATTGCAGTGCGGAAAAATGGAGTGCATAAGTTTGGTCAAAGTCCTCCAAGAAAGTGATGTAGTATACAATTTGTATTTGTTTTAGGCAAATTGGTCATACCATTGATTTGAATTAAATAAAAGGTTAATAGATTCGACAGCTCTATTCCAAAAGATCCTAAAGTCCATTTTCCACTGTGCGAGTTGACGCTGCAACTCGAAAAAGTTGCATTCGATTTTTTTAGTTGTCGCGTCGGTCGCATGAATTAGAACCTGCTCTATTTCCGAGCGAGAAGTCGCTGCGAATTGGTAACTTTTCTGGTGGATTTTGTCGCACCAACCCAAAATTTCTATTGGTTGCTCTGCTCTGACATTCCTGTCACTGTCAATCAAGTTGGCAACACGTTCCGTTTCCCCTATGCCTGGATGAGTTGCAGCAACAAACTATCGATATGCTGATTGTACTTTTTCTCGCAGCGATTTGTCCCAGCAACAAGTCGCTGCGATTTGACGCAACGTGGAAAATGAACTTAATGTTCATGTGTGACGCGTATGGTATCGATGATTGGTATTCGATTCAAAATATCGATTGTTACTACAAAAATACAACTGCAGCGACATGAATACGTCCACCCAGGAGCGCTATTCTGTACGCGGCATTGACAGTCGTCGGTATCGGTATTCTAACAACAGCCATCGGTTGCGCTGCCGTCGGGGCTAATATAACGCTATTCTGTATGTCACTGCTTTCGACGCTCGTAATTGCAACCAAAAATTATCGGCATAGAAGTGACGTCACTCGATTCGGTACATGTGGCCAATGAGCGATGAGGGAAACTGTCAAATTTGTAAACAAACAAAAGTTCACGTTGAAGATTAGAGGTTAACTGGGTAAATTAAGTCAACTAGCATTAAAGAATTGATCTGGCGTTAACATATATCTCTTTTTTTAAGTTTCAAAGATAGGATAAGAACAGATATTAATTATTTTAAAGGAGTTTCTTGTTCTATCAAAACTAAGCGTTATAATACCGCTCAGAGGGATCATTTGATTCAGTACATTCAAATTTTACTGAAGGGAAATTTTGTGTAAAAGATGGGAAGGACTTATAAAACACTAGATTAGACACTATACACAATATAGTTACTCTTCAAATATTAAAGTCACTTAAATAATCCGCAATTCCAGCCAAACATCAACAAATAATGAAAATTTCCTTTCAACGGAAATCGATAACGGTTACCGTGGGGCTCATTAGATCACGGTAGACATACCGATTCTCATCGACTCGAATTCGAGATATCGGTCGATGAAAAGGTATACAGAATGCCGCACATGCGACTTACCGACGGCTGTCGATAACTGAGTCTTACCGATACCGATTTCTCTCCGAAATGAGTTACAGAATAGCGCTCCAGGGCTCTTGTTTGCTAATGACGACTGTACCTGACTCCAACATTCATTAACACCAAACACAGAACTAGAAGTACTACATGTTTGTGATAAAAAACAAGAACTAGATTTCCTTTAATAATTAGGTACGTTCTTTTATTCACCGGTAGATCCACCAATCGACCAACTGCGTTATTACATTCATTGGTGGATTGTAGATTGAACAAAAAATGACGTAATCATCTATTACTGTTGCATCAACCAAAATTGCATGGAGCTACCATTAAGAGGAGATGACACAGTCGACTATCTTATAATAGGAAAGTGGTATCACATGAGTGACATTGTGATGTTAGCAATATGGCGTCGACGGCAGAGCCGGACTATTCAAATTTTCAATCAATAAGAATATATTCACTAGTGAAATTCTTTTTCACCTAGGTAAAGCGTAGCGGATTTTTGAATTTTTGATTAGAGGTGGTTTTCTTCGTTACAGTGCACATTATCGTCCTTTTGACAAGATGAAATTGATGATATAGAAACACTGTATTTTGTTGGCTGCCAAGAACCTCTTTTCACAAATTTCAACCACATATCTCTTATTGATGGAGTTCTAAGAAATCTACAAACATTAAATATAATATGAAGTTAAATAAAACTTATTGAAGCACAAAGAAATATATTCCAGTACAGTCCTGTTTCGATTGTTTACTAACCTATGATATGTTGTTCCTGATGATTTTTTCGTATTTGCACTCTCTCTACTTGTACAACTTCGTGAAGCACAAGAAACCATTATTGTTCAATTATTAAAATAGAAGAAAACGACACTAACAAAAAGAAAATCCAAAAATACCCAATTCACATCCACAAAACAATACTAATGTCAAGTTGACAGAGAAGTGGTAGTAAAATGGCGAAACCGATACCACTTTTATGACAGGCGTAGCGACTCCTCTTAATACTAGCTCCATGCAAAATTGCAAACCACTTCACCGTTGTATCGAGGTGGTGGATAAATTTGGTATTTTACAAAATGACAGCTTAACCTCAAAAAACTAACGATTTTTTGGAGCGGTCAAAGAAATGGACGAATTAATAGAGATAAATTTAAAATGTGGTAACAAGCGCTATTAACTGCATCAGAAGTTGAACAAATTTCAAGTGGAACTATCAGATGAACTGCTACTCCGAGATCTAGAGGCTAAAATAACTTTAACACTTTTCAAAGTATCTTCATTCATTTCGTTAATTTTTTGCTAATAACAACAATCAACTTAGAAATAGATTATCAGTGATCAGATTGGATCAGATGACTTAAACAACAACAGCTGGGTTTTTTTATTTAGAGAACACAATATGAAGTTGTCAATGAGCAGATGAATATTGGGAGCTCTCCTATATTAAATTGTCTTCTTAAGTAACAATTGTAAAGATCAGCATATATAGTTTTCCTTAGTTTTATATATTATTGCACAGTTAAGCAGGGTCGAAGCTTGAGTTGGAAAGGCCCCGGGGCAAAAGACAATTTGGGGTCCCATATTAAAATAAATTGTTATGATAATATCGTATAAATATTAAGTAAGAACGACAGTTTTCTGTTAATGACGATATTTATTGTTCACAACTTGTAGAAACAGTTATTATAATCTGCAGGCAATATCCTACATGTAGAATGTTTGTAAATGCTCTTATGACATTTTGTTACAAACGCAGAAACTTAAAACCCAAAACACTTTTTTCTGTTTATTACCTTATTAAAGTCAATCTTGCGCGCTCTCTGATTTTCAATGGACAGTAGCGCTAAATTACTAAGTCTATTTTGTCCCATTGAGGTACGCAAGTAGTTTTTGATCAACTTTAATTTAGAGAAAGTCCGTTCAGCTTTCGCAGTAGTGATAGGGACAGTTAGAAACATCAGAAGTGCTGTGCACACATCTGGATAACTGGACGACAATGACGCATTTTGAATTATCAAGAAACGGGATAGCTCTTTGACATCTTTCTTTGAATTGATTGCGTTTGAAAATGTTGACCGTACAGAAAGCAACTGAGAGGAAAAGGAAGGTGACACATCATTCGAAAAGGTTTTGGAAAACAAATCAGCTTCTTGCTCCATTCGCTCTTGGATGAATTTGTAAGATACTGAGGTTGCAGGATTTTATAAGTTTTCAGAACATTTTTCATTCCAACAAACCTAGATTCAAGTTGCGATAATATTGTATCTATCATCGGGTAGAAAACATTAACTCGAAGGCGTTGTTGAGGATCATTCAATCTCTCATCTTGCGACAACTTATCAAAGTGAGACTTTACCTCACGTGATCTTTTGTCTAGAAACTTTTTCTCAATTTTCCACTTACCGCAAATTTCTGACACATTCATCAGTAATGAATTGAAATTTTCTCTCAAGCTCTGAATTCTCTGTAACGCATTTTGAAGCTGATCATGTGCACAAAAATATCGATTTCTTCTGACTGCAATAATTTTGACGGTAAGTTTATTATTTGTAAAATTCCATCTTGAAGAACGAGGAGGAGGACAAAATCCAAAGTTTCAATTTTTTTTGAATCCCAACGCCATGTTTCTTTCTTTTTAACATTAAGTCAAACTAGCAAACTCTGAGTCAACTAATATGTTTCAATCTTTTTTTTTCAAGTTTGTTTTTGTATAAAATTTTTAAATATGTCCAGAAAGGACTAAATATTTTTCCCTTTTTATTCTCTGCCAGGGGGCCCCTAAGGTCGGGGGCCCCGGGGCACCGCCCCGGATGCCCCACTGTAGATCCGGCCCTGCAGTTAAGCTGATATTAAATGAGAGCAGATATCCAGAATTTCCCATTGGCTAATAATATTTAACCTCTAATATTTATAGTTTTATGTCTTCCTTTTTTTTCTATTCATATTAAGTCAATCACAAGATAGTTAGTTTCATTTATAAGAGCGTTCAAAAAATTTATTTTGTTGATGTGTGAAATGAAATTTCTCACAAACGCTTCAATAATATTGCGAGTAATGTTTTCGCTTCCACTATAGTTAATTTTAACTCGACAACAAATTGGTCGATACGCAGGCGACAATCCCGAAATACAGGATATCATAAATTTACACGGTATATGATTAAACTAGCAACGTTTCCACTGAAATAACTGATTATGTAGTTTTTTATAATTCACTGTAGCATTGTTGAGTTGAGATTAATTAGTACACAGTAAAAATGGATCTGCCGCAACTCTGCGAGTTATGAGTAATTGCACGCGTTCTGGCCGAATTATTTTTACGAAAATTTTTTCCGTGGGGATTTGTTATTACGAAAGGACTCATCAGGTTATAAGTAGAAAATGCTGCTATTGGAAAATTGGTCATCATAGCGCTGACCTCTGAGATGATTTTTCCAATTCAGAAACAGGTGGTAGTCACTGAGCGCTAGATCTGGCCTGTATCGAGGACGATCAAGACATTGTGTTCAATAATCTGCGCGGGGGCGGGGCAAAAGTAATTTATGGTTTCAAAGTACATTTCACAATATTTCGTTGAAACGATATCTGGCCTCAGAGATTTAATGATAAAAGTTTATCAATCCCAAATCTTATCTTACGTTCACGTACTAATCAGAAAGTGGTTGTTGGAACAAACCTATTATTTCAAAACTATATTTCGTAATACTTCTCCTTCTATCACTGTTTTTTGCGAATATGTACATCTATTAACGATTTAATTAAAATGTACTTACAAAAAATATCTTCAAACATGTATTTTAACTATAATTTGCGTTTCCGCGTCTAAAATCAGATAGATTTTCCATGACGTTGAATGAGATTCTATTCCAACAACATATAGTTACATACAAATTCTGCTTTCGAAATAATTCAGTTTCAAAAGTATCAATTACCTACGTTAAAGTGGCAGGTACAGAGATGATACAATATTGTTAATTAAATATTAAATATATATATGTATCTTTTTTTCTACAAACAATAATTAGAGCAAAGATACAATAATATTTTTTGAAACTCGTACGGTAGGTAGATTCTAACTAGGTTAATTACGTATGTACAGTTGGTCTTGTTTACTTAATTATACCATATTTTTTAATTAAGTAATAACGTTTGCAATGGTCCCGAGTATTCTCGATAGGATTGAGGTCGGGCGATGGAAGGGGACAGTGCCAAATGCGGCATACTAAGGAAGTCATAAGTTCTAAAGCCATAGAGTGATAAATAAGAGAGATGTTAAACGTTTAGTGTTTTGTGGTACAAAGTTACCACTAGCACCAACCTTGGCTAATGGTACAAACTAGCACTTAAGACGCGCGCTTTTCGAATTTTAAAGCGTTCAACATACACGTAATATTGTACAATATTTGCAGTTGGATGATTTTGCACTTTAATATTTGTTTTTTGGTCTTTCAAGTCAAGTTTTCGAATACTAAGGTAATCCTTCGTTCTTGTCTGCAAAAAAACGATAAAATGACAAATAATGTTTCCATTACGAAAGCCTAACCTCAAACGGTTAGGGTTAAAAATCTACTTTTTCAACTTACCTATGATAAGTGATGATAAATGCTGTGATAATAGTAGGTACCAATGATAAAGATAATTAATTTCTTTGCAGAAAGACCAATAAGTAGATTGAATAAAAATACATTTACAAATAACAACTAACCTCAAATGAAAATAATACTGAAAATGAAAAGTTTTGTGTAGAGAGAGGCGGGGTTCGTTAGTTCAGTTAGTTGCTGTGAAGCGCCGTGCTCTCTCTTATTTATTACTCTATGGTTAAAGCCATAGATAGCCTTATATATTGAAAGCGATGACTCGGAAGATGGACAAGACTATGAAAACAAATAAATAGGATATTGAGCTGCCATCTCAATATAGAAATGTTTCTGTCTTGTTGATAATGAGCCTCCCTGTAAAAACACAAACATGCGTGCATTAATAATCTCAAATTACATCGTAATTTCGAAATTGTCAATTGTTACACACAACTCGAAGTAAAATTTCCGGTGTAAGATTATGAAGAACGAATTCTTGTAGCACCTGCTGAATATCGGAACTTCTTTGTTCTTAACAGCCGATGAGGAACGTGCTTAGGTGTTGGATAACTGCACTCCTCATGATAGTTGTACGTTAAGTTAAGATAAATGGAAACCTCAGTACACATGCTCTGCTACTGCGAAGGCCTGACTAGACTGAGGTTTTCAATGATGGGAGAAGAAAAACCTCAAACACTCCCAGTATATGGATGACTTGAGGTTTGCCATTCGCAAAAACACTAATTTATTGAATAGATGACGCTTTAATTTGATTAAATCTAACTTGAATTTTTCTGGAATCTCTAAAAGAAAATTTCACTCCTTCTTGCTAATTGTCAAATTCGCGATACAAAATGTAAGTATTTCGATTTTGAGTTAAAGTTATTAACGAAAGATTTACTGTGATATAAATCATAAATAATATCTTATGAATGTAGTAACTGGAAAGATTATATTAATTAACTCAGAGTGCAGTTTCGATAGCTTAGAAGACAAACAGTCTATCGCTTCGCAAGTACAGCCTTTGTTGGCCCACGGCCAAGCGGCACCACATTAATTTTCGATCAGGCAATCATTGCAAAGAAGGAAAGAATGAAACCATATGGTGCTTGCGGAGATAAGGTGAAATGATATTGGATTCATCAAAAGCAGGGAGTTGGATTTTATCTCTTATTTACTGAAATCTAATCAATACATGATATTGGGCTAATTGTATAAAACAAATAGTGAATACGTATTGTAGCGATAGTATTTTTGCCAATATAACTGTTTTAACTGAAAGAGGAACTTGGATAGGTATTAAAAGTGTCCTTAATTCTCTTTTTCGATTTTATTACCTATTTACATTTTTATTTCAGAATTATTGTAATTTATATGGCTATATATGAAAGTAATTTTATTTGAAATTAATTATACAGTGTGTAGAAGCCGAACGGATTATATATTAATAAATAATCTCTAGCACGTCAAATTTGAATCATGAATTGACATTCTTCAACGTAAAAATGCGAGCCCCACCTTCAACCCCACCCATTTTTTAAATCGGAAGTGTAGGCTTGTGATAGATCGTTTAAAAAGTCTCTTCATTCTCTATTAAAAATTTTATCGTTTTCCAAGGGCGTAGCCAGGATTTATAACAGGGGGGGCAAACCATAGTCCATGGTCGTCCAAAACGTAAAATGCTAGAATAAAAAGAAAAGGCAAGTAAAAACAACCCTTTGAGATTTTAATAATACTTAAATTAAACTAATAACATTCACTATTCAGTCTTGATTTTCCTTCAAAAATTTTCGATGCACACTCATCAAACACAACCAAGTTAGTCTGTCATCACCCATTGTACTCCTGAGCCAGTAGGGTACCTACTGAACGATCTTTCCACGGTAGCAGTAGTGGATGGGAAAGCCCTTAATATTAGCAGTTCGTAGCAGGGAAAAAACATTAACTTCCTCCAAAAGTGCAGCCACTTCAATGTCCTGCTAAATTATTTTACTTCCTCATATTGTACGACAAATCTAATTCTGCAGAGACATCACTCAACTTTCCATGAAAGATTCTGCATTATTTTTGCAATCTTTTGAAGCCATGTTGAGCATGCTTGAAGGATGAAAATAAGTTAAAGCAAAAGCAGGTGTATTTTCGTTGAAGAATCTAACATCCAAAGACGAGGTTGGAGGAAGATTATTTACCGCTTTCAGTATTCAACTGCAGACTCAGATGTGTACTTGCTTTTGAGTGACACGTGGTACTGACAACTCATCTCCTACTTTTTCTGCGATATCAAGTGATTTTTTAAATAGATCATAGGAAACATTTTCGACATCTTGTTGTCAATCTTCTTTGATTACATCTAGAATATCATCAATATGTTTCTGCACCATAACCAAATCTATACTTTTACCTTGTAAAACGTTTACAACGGATTCCAAAATTTCGTGGGAGTATTTTGCAATTGTTTATGCCTAAGATGAATATTGAATGTCAGTGAAGCTTTTTGAAAATATTTGTATGCTCTTATATTTTTTAGACCATCTGGTCTCACAGAGCATTGAAAGATTTGGAACCGATTTCCTACGGGCTGGCGATTCACGACAGAAAGTTATTGTGTTTTCAACCGTTGCAGTTGTGTTTTTTATTTCTGGTAGCTTGTTTGTATCATTGACCACAAGATTGGGTCTGTGGCTGGAGCAATGGATTTTTTGTTCATCAAAATTTAAAAATTATTTAATTTACTTTTGCTTCTAGGGGGGCAGTAGCCCCTCCCTGCCATTAGCTGGCTACGCCCATGTCGTTTTCTATTGCAACGATTAATATAGAATAGCTTCTTTGTAGTTGTTCATTTTCTTTTGAATTATGTATTGCGATTAAACTTTTCCATTAATAAACATTATTAGGAATTGTTATTTAAATAGTAACTTTACTTTCCCCGTATATTCGCTATATATTCAAACACCAAGATCTCCCACAAATTGGTTTTTACTATATCCTTGACATTTTCAATTAATTTAATATATTTGCTGTTTCTAATAGTAACGAAAAGTAGTTAGTAACACCAACACCTGTCTTTAGTAGCAATGTTATCAAAATAACTGACAAATTTCTGGCAGCTGCAATTCGAGTGAATCGTGATTCGAATCTGAATATTTTCATTCCTGTTCTCTAGTTTTTAGTTTTGTAAATTGTTCCCGTGTGATGTGAAAATTTAGTTAACGTAAATATATGATAAACGAAAGACCAGTTGGGAAATTGAGTAAGGATTCAAAAATATTTTGATACGAGATAAAGTGGAATAGGGCTGTTTAGGGGCTGGAAGCAATTTTATGAAATTTGCGTCAAAATGTGAGCATCTGGGGTAGCTGAAAACAGTATTAAAAAAAATGTTCAGTATACATATAGATGCCTCCTCAATAAAATATCAAAACATTTTCTGCGGAAATGCATCAATTTCCCGAAATATGAACAATGTAAAAGTTAAATTAGAGTAGAGTCACCGTACAAAAACTACCGACAAGTAAATTCACTTCGTCGATTTATGGGCTACCGAAAAGGACCCTGAACCATTTTATAGGTAATCCTGGCTCTCGTACGATTTTCGATTTTTTTTATATGTTGTAGTCTTAATGATAACTAAAAGATCGTGATGGGTTAAAACTGTGTAGGCCCTCCGGTTTGGCGGTGGCGGCGTCTTGTAGTTGCGTCCTGAGCATAACATTTTACCTCCTAGCACTATAAATCTCGCAATAATAGCAAATTTCTTGTATGTCTGAGGCCCATGAGGAGGTCTTCCACACTTCTGTTCCATCAAAATCGCAATTTCTCCAGAGGGTGCCTCCGCAATGGTCAATTTGTTAGGCCGGTGTTTTAACAGCAAGCGGAAGCAATGAAACCGAACACAATCATCAACAATCACGTTATGTAGGTTAGTTGGATCCATCTAACTCCCAAAGTCCTCACGAGTGGGCCCCAAAAGACTTTTTAACATTTTCCTGATCCCATGCACGCACCCATCTCTAGTAGTAGATACTTGAAAAATACATGAAAAATCCGGTAGTTCGGATATATACTGGGATAGATATTTGTCAAAAGAGCCATCACCCGTGAAAGACGTCACGAGACGTCGTACGAGAGCCAGGATTACCTATAAAATGGTGCGGGGTCCTTTTCCTTACCCCTCCTATCGTCTGGCGAGCTATGGCTTGTTTAAATCGTGTATTGAATGTTGTATCATGATAACAGACGTGTGAGGCGCAAGAGAAAAGATGTACCAAAATTTTCAAACGTTCCGACGCAAGTGAACTTACTTGTCGGTAGTTAGTGTACGGTGGTAGAGTATTCACCACAGTACGTTCCTTGTGGCATTACTTATTCTTTTTTCTCTTATTTTTTTGGGAATTGAACCACAATAATGTCGAAAAAAAATTTAAAAACATTATTGTGGTTTGATTCCCAAGAAAATAAGAGAAATAATATTCAATACAGAAGTTATAAATAATGAAAAATTTCACAACTTTTGTTTCAACCCACTCATTTTTTTCTCATGAATATTTTAGAATAAATTATTCTATGCTTTAAAGCCCGAGTTTCGTTTATTTCAACATTAAATGTTTTCCATTATTCATAGTTTGTAACAAGCAATGTTACTAAAATTATTCCTGTATCCAACGTAATCCTTATTTTATGTTCGGCTGTTACTGTTGTCGAACATGCGAAACTTGCATTTGCAATGCTGAATATCGGGAAATAAATTGGCGATGTAATTAAGATATGGCCCTGGGTGTTGTATCTTATTATCCAGACTGATCTTTGTAGCTAATTTGGATTTCTAGTAGACTAGATTTCCTCCTGAGTTTAAACTGATATTCTTAGAAAAACAAGACGCTAAAATATTTATAAGTATTTGTTTCTCTGACTATTTACTATTTAATTCCTTCCAAATAATTTCGCGATATTCCAGATATTTTAAATGTAAATTTTGAAGGTATTCTGCATCTGTGAAATCACTCACTCCCAAAAATCTCACAAATTGTCAAACTGGAAAACATGCCCTTTGCATTCTTCAATCTGTACCTATTAAATAAATAAAGGAGAATCCACAATAAGCCCAGGAGGCAGAGGGGGTGCCGGCGAAGGGACGGCTCCTCAAAAAAATTATTTGAATATAAACTTTACTACAAATGCAGTCTTATCATAAGCCAGTCAGTATGGGTCATTTTGGACCAAAAGTACAAGTAATTAGCAATACGGCTGACTTTTTTTATAAGTACCTTGAAGTATGTAGATTGATATAAAAGAAAGTTTACCAGTCTATCGATTTCCCAAATTAGAAAAAAAAATCGAAAAACTTTTTTTTTTCAACATTTTTTAATATTTCACGCTGGGAGGAGGGTGGAGAAAAATAAAAAATACCACCGTGTAGGGGGAGTGTTTTGCATTAGAAAAGGTCCATTGCGTTTTTTTCTTCCGATCAATGGTTTGTCCGTAAAAAATTCGGTAAACTAAGTATGTGTTCAGCATCCGCGCGACTCTGCTGCACGGCGGAAAAAAATATAAATATTCAATCAGAATTTTTTCCGCAAATCGCTAGGAAACTTTGACATTCCTGTCAAAATTTCTTGAAGAAAAAGTCAGGACTTCCTTACTGTAAGGAAATGATATTTCCGTACAGTTGTTAGTGTTCTACATAAATGATTGAAAACACATTGCTTATAAGGAATTAATTTATATTTTGAAAACATCAAGTCATTGCTGAATACATTTTCAAGATCAATTTGTTATATTTACAGTAATTTGACAGTTAGTACAATTATTGAACATTGGAGGAACACCCTTAGAACTATGAGAAACATTTTGGACAACATGCAGGGTGGTAGGGTCATTTTGTTGAATATTTTGTACTGTGAAAATTTTATTTGCCACCTCAACCTTATTGTTAAGCGATTCTTCGATATATCCTTCAGCAACGTTTGATGACTTCCATCCGCCATGCCTCTTTAAACTAGTTATGTCGGCACCAGAGTCAACCAATATTGTTGCAGAAGACCGACGAAAGCAGTGACCAGTATATTCTGTCGGATTTACCAAGTTCAAATAAGTAGCAACTATTTTGGGCATTTTTCTAAATTGATGAATTCCTACCACTTGTCTACAACCCTTTCCGCTTTGATATTTAAAGAAAAATCGGTCACTGTTAATATTTTCTGGTCTTAACGAAACATACTTTCGATAAACATTCAAGTAGATCTGATTAATTACAAATGATCTTGGTTTGTTGGTTTTCGAATCAGGTATGCTGATTAAAAGCTTAGATTCTAAGTCTTCTATATCGTGTACAGTCATTCGGACTAACTCATCCATTCTACAGGCTCCAGAAATACCAAATATTACAGCCACCTAAAAAATAAATAAAGCTATAATCTAAATAGAAATTAAAACCTTGTAAATTACCTTAATCATCAAATTTTCTTTATCTGGAGCTTCCTGGATAAATTTTTCAATTTCTTCCTTCGTAAAAATCTTAGATTTCTTTGCCCTATAACCTTGAGCTTGCCGTTTCAATAAAGAACGAAGTTTTGAGTATGTAGATATATCTACATTGTGTTTAAGTGCAAGGGTTGACTTCAGCATTGAATAATTGGCCCATAATGTTGAAGATTTCATCTTTAAACAAAGGTCTAGGAAGTATGCCATTACAACATTTTCTGAGAAAGAACTCGTATTTTTACTCATGCGATAATCCATAAAACGTCTGTATGCATTTTCGTACTTTTCTCTTGATTTCTTTGGCAATAATTCTAATGAAGCAGTATTCACTGCCTCAACCAGCTCTGGAGGAGTCCCAGGAAAGGAAATTTCATCATCACTTATCATTTTACTTTCGAGAACACCAGCAATTAAATTTATAAGCGTCAAGTTTGACAATACAACCTCAATACGTTTCCATAGTAAACCAAGTAATTTTATTAGGAATTTCAAAGCACCATTTATTTGGGAATAAAATTATCGCGTTTTTTTTTAAATCAATCAATATCTGTCGAATTTTAAACGATTTGCGGAAAAATAGTATGTTTACCTCGTGGAAAAGCCACATTCCTGGGCTCTGTGTTGCTAAGTCTCAGCTTGCGCCTCGACTTAGCAATCTTCACAGTCGTCCAGGAATGTTAAGCTTTTCCTACCCGGTAAACAATGTACTATTTTTCCATCTTTGGTGAGAGTGAAAGTTGTAAATAATAAATAAAAGGTGATAAATTAATTTTTACATATTTTTATTGGAAAAAGGTATGAAAAAAAGTATATCTTAAAGTTATATATTTATCATCTTTTATACATTTTCATTATATACATTTTGTTCGTTGAATATTAATCTTTATATTACATGAGTATCAAATTTTATTTTTAAAAGATAAAGAAGATTCCTACCCGAATCTATAAAAATTGCTATTTTCGGTTATAACACAAAAAATCATTGAATCCAAAAATGTATGTAAATTAATTAATTTTGTAATTATATATTCTTGATCTTAGAAGTTTCTCCAATATTTCTACGCAAACCCCATTAAAATTACTCCAGTTTTATCAAAGTTACAGTATTTAATATATATATTTTCTTGTAAATTCAAGATTCCTAAAATTTACAAAATAATGAAAAGTGTCGTATTTCGTAATTAGGAAAAATTAATTATCCTTGAATTTTATCTACGGAACAGACCACCTAAATAACAGTTTCCATCCTTCGAAAAATTGTTTCAATGCCACCTAATTATATAATATATTTTTCATTGAGATACTTGGTTTTTTATTAGAATATAATATTTATATAATATATGAGATATTTGCTAAAAATGATTATGTGCTATGACAAAAAAATTGCCATCTTAAAGCCGGAACTTTTCTCCTCAAAACGCCTTATTACAATTATTTATATCTACATTATAACTGTACAATAGTTTAAAATGTACTCCGCCGCGCTTCAGAAAATAGAGTCGCGCGGATGCGGAACACCTACTTAGTTTACCGAATTTTTTCCAGGCAAACCATTGCTCGGACGAAAGAGACACAGGAAACCTTTTTTGCTTCAAAACAGTCCCCCTACACGGTGAAATTTTTTATTTTTTCTCCACCCTCATCACAGCGCGAAATATTGAAAATTTTCGAAAAAAAAAGTTTTTATTTAAATGTCAGTTATGTCACTTATGACTTATGAGAATTCAAAGTGACAATATGAATGATAAGAAGCAATTTTCCGGTATATTGCATCCTCAAGCAAAAAAAATGGTACTTAATATGATAGATTGTTTCGAGAATGAATGAATAAGTGGAAATTCGTCAATCAGTGGTAATCTCACATTTTGGTAACCTCTGTGTCTTCTGATTTGATACATATGGTGAGTGACCTTTGAACCCGCACGATAAGGGCGCTTTTGACTATATTATAGTTGTTTCATTTCTTTACGAATAAATCTTCCATACGATGCTTAGATTTGTTTACAAACTACTTTCCTATAAATAGTGATAAACTATTAAACATCATTGAACTGACAAGTTTGGATGAATATATGCAGTTCACTGTAATTCACTACATAGTTTCGGAACTTCACGAAGTAGTTTCAGGGTATAAACTGTATTTAATGTGATACATTTATTACAATGACACAACTGTAGTCACAGTTAATTTATTGACATATTGAACAAATAGAATATTAGAAAATTAAGGGACTTGAGAGTAAATTTCGTGGAAATCATTATCTAAATCGCGGTTGTGGATTTTAAATATTTTAAAACGTGTGTCTTTAAAAAACTCCTTCCATTAATCGTGAATGGTACTGATACATATCAAGGAACTAAATAGACTAACTAACGGTACTCCGCTAACTTTTGTAGCACAACCGGCTAGTCTATACATGCGGTAAACTGGTCCAATTACTGACTGAGTGTACTGCAACGACTACATGCACTAGAATATATTATGTATACGTCCATTTATTAGAAAGTACCGAGTGATAGTTTCTACATAAATTTTACTTTATCACTTTAATCATAAAAATATATACTTCCGCTATAAATATTGAAATTTAGAAAATAAATCATTGTTATCGACCTCCAAAGGTAGAATGTTAATAATGTAGTTTTTTTGTTGTAATTTCTTGATAAAAAGTTTCATAATTTGCATATATAAAGACAGATAAAAATAGTATAGGACGTTTGGATATGTAGCCCGAGAAGTAGATGTTTATATTTAGTGAACGGTCAAATATTTCGTTCAAAACTTCGCAAATAATCTGATATATGTATATATATATATATTTGATAATGTACAGTGTGGAAACCACTTATGGAATAAAATTCTTTATGTCATTATTTTAGAAAATTGTAGAAAATGCCGAGACACGTTAACTTTTGAATTGAGTTGTGAACATAAATTTAAGTGTACAGGGTGATTCACGCAAGTATGCCATAGTCGGTGTTGTTTTTTAATGAAACACCCTGTATATTTGCATATTTTTGAAATTCTCTTATGGCCATATTCTCCGTTTCAAGCTTAAGCTGCAATTAGTTAAGCCAGGCTGAAATGTAAAGCTCGACTTAAATTATGTTATCATGCACCGTAGATAAATAAATGAGGCTTTGTTAAGCCATACAAAAATTTGGCAAAACCCATAAAATACTTCAAGAAAGCACCTGGAAAAAATATACTCCAGGTCAAAATATCTGGCTTAACAAGATAAGCCCTCAATTTTGAGAGCTTAACTTAAACCAGGCTTAAAGTTAGCCGAACGTACGGCGCATACCAAATGTGCCTTGAAAACAGGCTTAAGCTCTAAGCATGCTCTAAGCTTTGCTTAATTGCATACGGAGAATATGGCTTTTAATGAACCGATTCCAACAAACTAAATGATGTATGGTCCATTATGAATTATACAGGGTGAAATTTTAAAATTAATAATTTATTACACTTGAAATATTGGTACTTTTTTAAATTAGCTAAATATGGATTTATCAAAAATCTAAACTAACTAAATATTAGACGTATTTGTATATTAAACAAAACCTGCTACGCCCATGAATTTTATCATAAATACCTAAAAATTGCCTAAAAACGCCAATAATTAGACTTAATCGGTAAATAATGTGGATTGTTTTCTATTCTGTCAGTTGTTGATGTGTTGACAGTTTATACTGAAAAAGTAAAATCTTTGTCAAACACTCTTTCCTTGTCGACATAACAATGAAATATTTAACTGAGACTCACCGAATTGAGATTTTAATGATGATCGGGTACGGGGATAACTGCAGAAGTCAAGTTGAAGTGGAAAACTTATTTAATCACGTATCCCGAATTGTCTAATATTTCACAAAGTACTGTCCTCCTTCGGAGTCGGGCTCTTTCGTCAAAATATGAAAATAAACTCATGCAGTTATGAGACATGATTTCATAAAAAATTATCGGTAGGTAATTTTGATGCACTTGTGTAATTATTTCCGATTATTTTTTTCACTTGTCAAAATCTGACATTTTGGTGGTTTTAACCAATAGCAATACATTATTCTAGCCAATCATTCGGTATTATACTTATAATTCTGCTTCTCATCGATTATTTTTTTCACTTGTCAAAATCTGACATTTTGGTGGTTTTAACCAATAGCAATACATTATTCCAGCCAATCATTCGGTATTATACTGATAATTCTGCTTCCTCATCGATAAAACCTTGTTTACATCAAAACATTAAAATTTTACTTTGAATTTGTCATTATTGACAACTAAAAGTGCTTCGAAATTTATTGAAAAATGAACACAAACCGATTGAATGCCATCACCCAAGAGAATATTAAACATTCAGGATAATACAAAATTTTAAATTTATGAAAAAAATAATCTTCCCAAATACAACTCGCTCTTCAAATTTTATCACATAATTTTTTATTTTCATCACTCAAACTTGTTTATTTGAGGCAAAAACATTCAAACAAACCGAATTTAGATAAAATCCCTCGTCCTAACGGACTCATGATTTTATCAATCGGTTTGTTTTCATATTCTTGCCAAATAAACAAGTTTTCGTGAAAAAGGAAAAATTATCGATTAAATTTGAAGCACTTCGTGGTTTTACCTTTGATAATTTCGAGCTAAACGTTCTCTCAAAGCAAACTGACGATTTTAAATAAATGAAATGCATGCTTTTAGTAACCTACTACTAGTAAAATAATTGAAACTCTAGGCAACATTGTAAACAATCTTGCATGTTACACTTCCGGATATCCTACACGGCCAATTCCAAGGTCTCTAATCTAAGAACATTTTTCCAACTATTCGTTGTTGGTGTAACCAACAAAACGAACAGCTATGGACGACGCAGCATAGAAACTATCAGCATAGCCCGAAGGCAACGAACCGTATCTAGACCAGTTTCTTATTCAATGCATAAATAAAGAACGTAGAAGCATATTGCAATGTTTACGGTGATTTGAAATGAAGAAAGAAACATAGTCGTAGACAAGAAGTAGTGTAAGATTAATAACAACGCATATAAATTGAAATTATATTGAAATTTTACTGTTCTAATCAATGATTTTGGGATATAGTTCATTTACGATAAGTTTGGAGTTTTGACATTTGTAGTAACAATTGCAGCCAATGAACAAAATCTAAATATCCAAAGTGTAAATGGAATAATTAATCATATAAAGGGGAAAGTTACGGTCCAAAAGTTGGCTACCGTGTCCAGAATTGCCGGACAATTTATAATTTGTTATTTACACTGTGTAAAATAGAATCTGTCATTTTCATAACAATTTAATTGCGTCGCAATGCATGAGTCTTCATCAAATGGTTGCAAGGAGATGATAGCATCCCTAATATCATATTTTGAAAGATAACGAGATAACGGTGGACCGCTTATTTCTATTACTCCTGTGAGAGATGTAAGTTTTGAATAAATACATTGTTACTTAATACTGCTATAACGATGCAATTCAACATGTGCATGAAGATAACATTATTCAGTTAAACTTATGGTTTCAAACTTGGACATCTTGAAATTTATGCATTTACTTATCAAAATTTTATAATTTCTGATTTCGCTTATTTTTGAGTTGAATGTAATCTTATACAATAAACAACTTATTAACACAATTTTGTCCACGACCACCTAATAATAGGTCAATATTTTACCTCCTAACTAAAGGTATATGGTACCCATGTACCCATATATCAACTGTCGTAGTGTATTATGGTTCATAATTCCCGACTAGAGATGGGGGTACAATATGAAATAAACTATTAAATCTGTGTATTTTGTTCAGGAAATTTGTTTCTGACATATATCGTATCTATAAAATATTGTAATTTTTAGTATTGATACTTTTCATAACGATATTTTCTAATATTAAGTATTTTAAAACAATATATTTATAACGGTACGTTGTATTGATACTTTCTACAGTATCGCCCATCTCTATATATGTCAAATTATTTGAAGTAGCTGCCACAACATTTTGAGGTTAGTAATATGCCAAATCGCTACTGACTTTTATTTATTAATAAATAAATTAAGTGTCGTGGACAAAGTATAGTATTCTACTCGCAATTTATGGCCATAATTCACTTGGGTGACTTGCGCCCCTCGCCTGCGGCTTGTGACGCAAACGTCACCCATCGTGAATTATGGCTATCATAAATTGCTCGTTTAATAATATACTATTATGCCAACAGATACAAAAAATTACAGCGTGGCATCGATGTAAAACTTCTGTCATGTTTTCTTATTGCAAACTTATTTTAAATGAACTATATTCCAACATCTTACCTTTGTACCTGTACCAAACAATCAATCTCTAAGCTAAATCAACAAGCTATAAGGGTAGTAATTCGTGCAACCCTTGTATATACGGTGTGTGTGTGTTTAGATCTTTATGCCCAAATATTTTTTAATTAATGTAGTTTGAAATCTGTTCTCGAGCAAAGTTGATCAATAATATTGTGCAAGCCTTCAAGGAAGGAGTTCCGTGAAGTTTAGTTGTTGAACTATCAATTTTCCGTACCATTGTGATGCCTTTTGGCCCAATATAATGATATAACAATTAATATTTATTCTAAGAATTGATTCACGTTGATCTTATTTTAACAAAACGTTCGAACATTTCATTATTATACGAGGCTTGTTCAATTGAAATCCATCTTTGGTCCAGGAAAAATTTATTGACAAGTACAGTTACAAATAACTACCACTACAATTGAGGCACATATCCCATTGTTTCACCAACCGATGTATACCCTGTTTATAGAACTCTTGTGGCTGCTGCTGGAAGAATTCTTTCACAGCGTTTTGTACTTCTGCGTCCGACTGAAAACGGTTACCTTTTAACGCCTTTTTTAGTGGCCCAAAGATGTGAAAATTGCAAGGCGATAAATCGGGACTATAGGGTGGATGCTCTAATATCCTCCATTTCTTTCGTTGCAGATTTTCTTTTACTACGTTGGCAACATGAGGCCGAGCATTATCACATTTGGACGGATTGTTAACAACAAACGCCATTTCAAAGTCACAATACTTTAAATCACTGTCAAATATAAACGAAATAAACAGATCAGTATGACGTTTGCATACACTACTAATGTTGGAGAACGTCAATTGAATGATTAAAATTGTTTCCAGGGCTAACCTGACCAAAGATGGGTTTCAATTGAACAAGCTGTATATAAATATGAATAAAGAAGGTTATTGTCAAGTTCAAGAGTGGTGCAAGACAAAAACAATTATATGTTTATCTGTTTTGCTCAAACTTCCCCATAGTTAGGGAGGCGAATAGGGGATTTTTTGGGAATACTCGAGCGTGGCAGTTGAATATATGAGAGATACCCAAGACCTAATGCAACAACTTTGGGAAGTATTAGCTCTATATGTAGTGACGCGCACCTAGGATAGACGATCAGATTAGTAAAAAAATCGATAGTCTGAAATACTCGATCGCGTCAGATTAAGATATTGGGGGTGGATCTTAGCGTTTTAAGACTAAATTTAACTAATCTGACGAGTCCTTGACGCCGCCGAGTTATAGGGTCGCGAACTTGTAAAAAAAACGTTATTTTTTTTATTTTGAAGAATATAATATAAAACTCACTAAAAATACAAAATCTGCCGGTTTCCGCATGACCGGAAGTGTGGAGGAGCCATTTCGTCTTCCGAAAAACGCGTTGCGGCATATAAGTCGCGAACGATACACTTTACAAAAAAGCTCAAATAAAAAAAGGTAATTTCATTTTACACAAAAAAGGTTTCTTTAAATTCATGTCCAAAGTTAAAACTTTTGGACTTAAAGCATCATGAAAACTAAAACTCTCGTTTTTTTGAGTATAATATCTCGAAAAAGGAGGGTGTTAAAAAAATTGATATGGAACAACGATGATTGAATTATGTAACTTTCATTATATCTCAAATTTCTTTTTTCTTAAGCTTCTCGAGAATGTCGCCATCTAGCGACATCGCCTCCCTAACTACCAGTTATATAAATATACATTCAGTATTGATCAAAGGAGAAGTCGATGCAGAATACTTGAAGAAGACTATTCTATATAGTTGAACAATCACCTACTAGTAATCTACCAAAGTATCCATCGACAATACATCCATTACACCATAGATCCATACACGAGCTCGGTACTGGATATACATAGCTTTTTTTCAAAAAACACTCCATCATAACACTTAATAAATGCTTTAAAAGTCATGGATGATAAGGTATTGTTCTAAAATACAACTGTTGAAATATGTATAAAAAAAATATTTCCAGAATTTTTAATTACTTTCCGCCTCTACTAGAATAAATGACAATGAAAGAACAATTTTTCATTTTCATTAATATTTATCAACAATTCCTTTCACTCAACCAAATTCAAAGAGTGCAAGTTCCAACTGACTGACGAGCTGGCAAGTTTGTGTAAACGCTACGTGAACTCTTTTTATGTTTTTTTTTCCATGTAACTGCAGTAGAGTGGCACCAGTAGAGTATGAATTTAAAAGAAGATCCGAGTCAGCTTGTCCTATGTACATTGTTTGCCTTTCCAGCTATACTCTTCTCGTTTCCTATCTTCCTTTTTATATTCACTTTGTTTTATATTTGCATGATGAGAGCGCACCATAGTCGCAGAGAGTCGAGAATTTATTTTTATCTAAAGGGACTAGTAATGGAATATATCATACATGATAAAATTTCATACGCTGGTTTATTAACAACACGCATGCAATCACAGTCATCACAAGATGTGCTCTTGATTGAGCCGCTTATGTGAAGAGACCAGTAGCTCTTATCAGTGTTTTTACTAGGTCCTTCCTGGAGGAATCCTCCCTTGGATGCTCTAGCTCTGGAAATATCTCCAATAAGACAATGTATGCATGTGCTTCCTTGGGATACAGAGACAGGTGTCTGGTATCTGGCCCCTGCAGATGCTCAATATTTAGTTGGTCAGTGTCTCCGAAGACTTTTTGACCAGGAATCGGCTTTGTTCCTGCTTTAGCACGTGTCTCCAGTACGTCTGATACTTAGTTTGGATCCACCTGAAGCGAAAAAGACCAAAGGAATAACTATTCATTCATTCATTAATCCACAACTTCCCTAATTATATTTCTTGTTGAAGTTTAATTTTCAGTATAAAATTTTCAATTAATGAACACACAATGGTAGGAAGAAAAAGTATATGAAATGTATATTTATTTATTCAAACTTGGAATATATTTCTTTGAACTGTCGCCCTATAAAACTTCAAGGAGCTTTATTCATTTCTGCTCGTATTTAATGAATGAAAAGCGTTTAGTTAATTTGAATACAGTGACGACAACCGGGTGAACCAGTGTCGGGTAGCAAGTTACCATACATATACAAGGTAGTTTTGAGTCGATATTGACAAGCATTGAAGGAGATTGTATTTGCTTGAAATTTACAGCAGGAAAAATATTTTGGCGACATGAAAAATGCTTGAAATTTGTAACGGGGGGTTTTTTGAAAAAGGAAAAAACAAGGACAGTCAGTTTTTTGATAAAATAATTTTTTTAACTTAAAAAAGTCTGTTGGAATTTTCGAAAACAATACTAAAAATTCCGATTATTTCTAACACTCCAACCAAATTACATATTTACCCTAAATAATTTAAATATTGTGGGATAACGAATCTTTTTCGTGTTTTTGTGCGAGTCTGCATTACCTATTTATAACATGTGGTAAATATCAACTGTGCCAAAAGCATTACTGTTTTCACGTTTTGAAACTATATTATATTATGGCTGCCAATCATTTTTAAACGTTTATAATTCGCTATATAGCTGAACGTCGTTAATTTTCTAGGTTTATTATCATAGATAAATGTGCACTCAATTATTTTATGAATGAAATTTCTTTTTTGAAGTTATTTTTACGTTTAGTTGAATTAACATCTGTTCCACGGAATTTGTTTATGTTTCACCAATCAGGCACCAATAAAATGTCTAAACAATTATTATCGATATTATGATAATTTTGAACACTATTTTTCACGAAGAAAAATGCAGATAATTGTACAGCTGTGGAAAAAAACGAAGATTGTTTTTTAATTTGTAACCTAAAAAACCCCACGTTGGGCGCCAATTTGAAACCTAAACAGCCCCAGGCTAGAGCACTCCACCTCAGGGAGTGGAATTCGGCACCCATTAAACTATTTCATACGCTATCACTGGGATGCAACTAAGGCAATTGATAATTATAAAATATAAAAATAGTGCGTATTTATTTATTCATTAATACACACTCTGCATAAAAACAGACTTGTAGATACTACAATATGGAACAGTTCGACAAAATGATATTTCATCTTAAATTGATCTTCTTTCATGTACTATGTTTTTATTATTTGACTTTCTTGATATAATTCACATATGTCCTCAAATAAAACCTAGCAAACAATATGACCATGAAGATATTATTACTGATCCATAGGAGCATCATCAATGGAGCTACTTTACGCACACAATTCGGTACTATCATATTAACAGTGAAATACATCCACATTATATTCAGTTGAATCTAGAACAAATGACATATTGGTTAGCATTTTACAAAATAACAGTTACATTTATTTGTGGGTCAGCGGTACACCCCTGAGATAAGGCAAAGAACCGATTTAACCGACCAAGAAAAGATGCTAGGATGAAACTAATTGCAGTAGGTGCATTGAGTTATGGCAAACATGAAAACATCAGTGACTTTTTTGCGTGCAAGTGGTCAGTAATAACAAATAAATTGCAAAATAGATACTGAGAAAATATTTTTTATATATTTTATGCAAATATAAACACTCTTGTGTTCGGTTATTTCGATTTTTTATGTGTTATTTTAGGGGTGCAGCCTATAGGTGTATTTTTTGTTCAATACGTCTGATTTCGACACAAAAATTACTTACTATCTGTATCAAAGTCATACTCTTCTTCAACACCAAATGTGTTTTCCATTTAGGATCCAAAGAACTAAGTAAGTAATAAACATACATAAGTGCATGCACAATGCTATTCAGGAAAGGAATAATCACTACAAAATCACCCCAGCTGTATTTATTACCAAACCAAGAAGCTAAGTATATTCCAATATGGTGGTATACATGGAGAAAACTTATCTGTCTGTTGCTCTTTTTAAGTACGAAGAAAACCTAAAATATTACCTATATTATAAACCAAGGTGATGAAGACTATTATTATTGACCGAGCACCAAAATTATTTCGCGTGGTTTATTAATGTCTTCGTGTATTTACAATTCTTCCCACTACTAGCCAAACTTGAGACAAAAATTAAAAATAATCCACAAGCGCACTACGAGAAGCGCTTACCCCGTCGTCTGACTGACAAGTACACGGTCAGTTTTCGATATTATGAACGTACTGGTTATGTCATCATTCCTTTTTGGTTGAGCGCGAATTTTAAACTGATGACATTATTATTCAAATAATTTCATCTTGATAGGTAATTTCAAGTAGCTAATATGTTAAAAACAATCTCCTTTGTGTACAAAATTGTGTTGCACAAGTTTTTGTTGAACTACCCCAGATAGCAAAAAATAGTTTCTAAATATTTTTAAAAAATGTTTGTTAAATATTTGTAGCGACAGATTTTTAAATATTAAGCAAATATTATTTTCAAATATTAAATAAATATTTGTAAATATTTATTAAATATTTGTTATATATATTTATTATATATTTGTTATAGATATTTTAATAATTAGGTACATGATTGGCAAGTTAGAATTCTTTGGGATCCTGCAAAACTATTTCCCCAAAAAATGAAACACTGTTAATTTCTAAATATTTTATTTCTAAGAACCATGATTGAACATTTTAAATTGTCAATATCAAAATTCTCTGATGCTCCATTTCCCTGAAAATAAAACACATTGCTACTAATTATTATTATAGGCGAGGAAATTAACAATCTTCATAGTTGGGTAGTTTTAAGACTTTCATATAGAACTTCATGTAAATTATTTCAAGCTTTTATCTTGTTATAATGTCCGGACAGAAGCACGTAAATAACAAAATCACTATTATATTGTAGGTACACACTCAATCTGAACGAAAAAATAAACTCCGAATACACACTACACACACAATCACAATAATTCACAAAATATAAACGATGTCTCTGAATGGTACCTGGACAAACAAAAAACAATACAGAACACAAAATGGCAAATGGCTGCTATGTTTATTGTTCACGGCGCACGGTACCACAACACAACCCTACTGCACGGTACCTTTCGTTTTCATGTGCAACGCATGCTCAGTCAGTACACTATACTGTGCCATATTGACAATATCTGTTGAAATTCAATTTAAATCGTAAACAACACTGATGACTTCACATGTTTTGTTCCTTTTGAATGTTTAAGTAACTGAATTTAATGTCTACTGTTTGCAGTAAATATTCCAAATGCAGGTTGGGATTATCACCTCGCAAAATAAAAATGAAAGAAGAGTAAATAATACGTTTATTTGTATTTTATCACCCAGTGTATATAATAATTATATTCAACCGGCAACATTGAACAGAATAACGTTCTTCATAGGTAAAAAAGGGAGCAAGGAACAAAGATTAGGTCTGGTATACATCTGGTAGCGGGGAAAGGAAATAAAATTTAGGTACAAAAACATTCAATCTGAATGTTTATGTGGGTATTTACCCAAAATGTAGATTTTTCAGAGAGGTAGGTATTTATCATTATTTAAATGTCTGCTCCAAATTTACTGAATTAGTGAATATAGGTGTAGTATACATGGAATTAGGAAAATTATATACAATTTATTTAACGAATAATATGAAAATATCGAACAAATATTTTTTTCAATTCCTACTTCCTGGCCATCGGAGAGTAGGTATAGGTAGGTGGAAATAATTTCCAAGAACGAAATAAACGGTTTTTAAAGCAGGTACCTATACCTAACATGATGGTTCAATTAGGTATAACTCTTATTTATATTTATCCTTCTGACAATACATATTTCTAAAATATTTTTATAATATTAGATCTTGAATATTTTTTATCCATAAAAAAACGAATATTTATTTTATATGTTATTAATGAAATATTACTTTTCAAAGATTTAAGCAATATTTATTAAATATTTGATACAAATATTGTATAATATAATATATTTAACAAATATTTGTTTTAGATAACAAATATTTATAAAAGATATAAATATTTCTTTTATATAAAGAAAATATTTAGCAAATATTTGCTATCGGGGACTATCCCTGAATTCCCAAAATATTTGAATTTGTCCATTATTGACCTAGGTTAGTAATAAAAAAATCACTAACCGCTAATAGAGAAATTCAATTCTTCATTTAGCGATAATTGTCAACTTCACAGCTAGTAGTGGAAAAAATAATTAATTTAGAATATAAAATTACCAAAAAATGCCCAGTACGAGGCAGATACTTACAGTTTCTATGAAGTCGAACATTTTTAGATTCATATAATGGGATAATACATTTTTAAATAAGTTTTTTTCTGTAGTATTCACACATATTATATTTGAAGCTCCCATATATACTAGGATACCCTAAAAAAGTTAGTTGAAGTATTCAAACATTTTTGAAGTCTCCACATAGATATCGAGAAACTGGAAACGTAAGAAAAAAACCTAGAAGTCGGAGACCAAAGACTACCATCACCGCTTAAAACCTTAATCCGAATGTGTATGCCACTAGATAACCTCTAAGCAGCTGAAACTTGCGCTCACGACGACTTTGGAGATTAATACAAACTCATGCATAATAGATTGACGTGACTGGCTAATGAACAAGTGAAATGGAATGCTGACATTAGCTAGGCATACACGCAGATTTTCTAACTTCTTTTTGTAAATCAATAGGTATGTGTCCATAGCAACGTGAAAACAGCCCATGGTCTGTTATCAGTGTAATGTTGACATGATTGAGTGAAATTGTTCATATGATAAAAAATAAGGAAATTTTATTGGTTATTGGAGCTCTCAAAAAATTTTCATTAAAAGGAGTTTAGGTGTTTGAAACTACGCGCTTCTAGACTTCAAAAAATTTGAATAAAACATTTCATAGTATGATATTCTAAAAATATTATAGTTCATATTTAACATACCTTATAAAATAAATACAAATTTAGAAATATTTGTATGACGTTATATGCAATTATAACGTTTTTTAAGTTGAAAGGTTGCCTGTTTCGCATCAGCGATGGTCCAATAAATTTAACAAATGATACGTAAGCTGTAATAAATGTTAGTAGAAAGGTTACGTTACAACGAATATCATCCTCATTGTCGGGATCTAAAACAAAAAATAGACTACACAACTTCCATTTTTTTAAAACTTTTGAATAGAAGAATGTTGGTTATAATTGGTCCTGATTTTTTTGGGATGCATTTACTTACACTCAATTGCAGATTTGAAGGTTATTTATATCAAATTGCTCAGTTGTGTGAACAATATTCTTCACCTGTCCCCATAAAAAAGTCTAATAACGTAAGATCAGGTGATCGAGATGGATGGATGTATAGAAAAATCTAAATATTGATGAAATGAATGGAAATAAATTTTCACCTACCTATAAAATCGCCAAAATTATTTTTATAGATATCAGATAATGTATTTCGTATAGTTGTCATGTTTTATGGAAGAATGCACCTCAACCTAGCCTAGTCACAACTGAAATGGTGGTAGATATTCATAGCTTAATCAATTCCAAAATTACCCTTTTTTCAATAAGGATTTTAATTGTAAATTTACTATTTTTATAATACTTCTATTGTTTGTAAATTTTTGTTATCAGACCAGGAAATATAAGAGCTGTTGGTGGGAATATTTTCAAATTAAAATTGTTGGAAACGTCATTCATACAGTTACAGTCAAAGTCAATTGAAACGCACAACTAGATTAGGTTGAGACTGCATTATGTAAACATCTGCTATCTACGTTGTGTAGGTCACAATTATTGAAGTATTTCTAATACATTTTAGCGAAGGCTTACCATAAATCATTGAAACTAATTGAATTTTTATGAACTTTGGTGTTTGACTTGTGCGTTTCATTTGACTTTGACTGTACCTACATGTTTCAAAAATATTGATTGGCTTCAAACTCTTTTTAATCAATTTCGTAATTAACATTTTCAAACAAATGATAATAATTTTCAAATTTAAAGATGTTATTTAAAGAAATGAATTCATATTTTATTTTAAATAAAACTGAAAGTTTCTAACTAACTCTACTTTAATAAAAAAAATATAAGTATATTCACAATTGATGATTATTTAAGATATATAGATATGTAGATACTACAAATTTCGAACAGTTTAGCACAAAAGAATTATTTTTCTTTAATTGCTTTTTTTTGTAAAGTTCACGTAATTTTTCAAATAAAACTCAATGAACAATATAACCATGTAAAAATTGTTGATAATCCATACGAACGCAGCATATGGATGAACTCTTCCCTCACAATTTGGAATTAATAACGTAGCAAGGAAATACATCCACATCATATTTAATTGAACCTAAAACAAAAAATATAAAATTTTGTAGTTTCTCACATATAGCCCATATTTAATCAATTTGTGATTTAATATTTAAACTGTATACCGAAAGTTAAAAAGAGAAGAGTGAGAAAAAATTTATTACAATTCCTCAGCAGTCTTGATGGTGAAGTTAGTCCCTCTGAAAAAAAGTAACAGCTTCTCCCTCAGCTAAAGAAATATTTAGTTTAAAATGTAAACGCTAGGGTGGGAATGTAACATTTTGGTTTGAATTTGTGTGGTTACTGTAGTATGAAATATTTTTCCCACTACTAGCTGTGAAGTTAACAATTATTGCATCTATTAGCCAACTGAGAAGTTGAATTTCTCTATTAGTGGTTAATAATTTTCTCTATTATTAACCTAGGTCAATAATGGATAAATTCGAACGTTTTAAAAATTCATGGAAAGTAGTTCAACAAAAACTTAATTTTGTTTTTCTACTCCCACACTAGTAAATTCCATATTACCTACTATTTGGTTACTAAGTAAATAGATCATTACGGATACTGACACGTAATGACTAGCACGTAATAAAAAAAATTACGTTTCAGTTCTAGAAAATAGTATATTATGCAATGAGCACAAAATGATGCCCATTTTGCACGAGTATGAAATTTGCAGCACGAGCCAAAGGCAAGTGCTACAATTCATGCGAGGGCAAAATGGCCATTTCCCGGATAGCACAAACACGTTTCAAAGACATCTTAAAGACGTTTGTTCACGATGTTCATGACGTTTCTAAGATGTCCGCTAATATCCAAAATATGTTTTGAAGACGTCTTTAGGACGTACATTGTTACAAAACAAGGCGTCTTTAGGACATCCCTTTTTGTACATCTTTAAGACACACAGTTTTGGACGTGTTTATATACCGTCCTTTTTACTTGATGAAAATAAATGTTATAATGCCCTTTTATCCAATTCCACAAAATTGTATTATATTTATCACTCTTCTTTAACTAATTTAGCTAATAACTATTATTGAAATATTCTTTCCACCTTCAAAGTGTTTACAATTAGAAGTGCGTTTTATTGAAAAATTTTACTTTGCACTTCTAGATACAGTCCTGACTATTATTTTTTCTCCAACAACTATCTGATCTGATCTGAGTCCATTTTGTTAGGTTAGTTCCGAATGTTGATTCATATGATTCTCATGTTAAAGGATGACATGAATAGGAAGTGTATGTATGTGTCGCCCTCTACCTTTCAAGTGCTCAATAATTTAGTGATGCTGGAGACTTGCCCCATTAAAAATTGCTAAAAGAGTTGAACGTCCACATTACCAACATATTTAAAACGTCTTTAAAACATCCCTACAAAGGAGTTTTAAATTTGTCGTAAGAAGGACATCTTAAAAACGTCCGTTTTACGTACCAGGACGTTTGGACCAAAGTAAGACATAAACTGGACGTCTTTAAGATGTAGTGTGCTATCTGGGTTGGCTGCGAATTGCATACTATACTTTTTCTATGACAACATATCGTTCACGTTTATCTATAACTATGAAATTACTCGTTACCTACTAAAACTTTGACAGACATATCATTACATTTTTATTATATTATACCTAACTACATTTACATTAGAAAAAATTAATTACTAGTTTCCTATATGATGTTCATGCAACCACATTATTGGATTTCAATTACACTATTGCATTAAGAAGTTGGTCTACTTCCAACTATAAATTATAATTACATTATATTTTCAGTGAAAACCATAGAGAAATATAATATAATGTCTATGTCTATGGTAAAAATCATGAAATCGCATGCGCCAAAAATATTACAGCTGTCATTCCGAGGTCTTCTTCTATTTCAAGCAGCCACTAATACTTTCAAAAGTAGTGAAACTGATATATTTCAGGACGTTTTTGCTGAGAGAACCTCACAACTTCCAAATAATCGCAAATAACTGACCCTCTAGCTATTCTAGCACAACCACAGACGATTCAAATAATATGACGTTTATCAATTGCCAGTCTTGTCAGTTCATAATTAATTCGTTTCATGAACTGGTTTGATTAGGCAGTGATAATGTAATCTAAGTATAGTTATAATGTAATGAAAATGTAATTATTATGCACGTTTCATGAATCGTTTCATTTTCTGAAACTCTCTTGGCATATTTTGGAGAAATCACTAAGAAATTCAAACCATCTTCATTATGGGCAATATATTCGACGTTGAGGAGTAGGTACTATAACTTTGAAGAATAATGTCAATATTGAAAATTACACAAAAGTGCGAGGTTACTTAAAAAGAGATAAAAACTTCTTCAAATGAAGCTCCTGATGTGCAGTATTTTTTTCTGGCTACTGTTTAATAAATAAATGCTACTTGTTATTCATGCGTTTCATTTTTATTAATGAAGTTGTTCGTAGAAAAAGTATAGTAAACAACTAAAGTTGCTTAAAGAATTGCTACACTCGCCGCTACGCGGCACGTGCGCAACTTTTCTATTCGCATGTAATAAGCAACTTACAGCTCTCGTTATGTAATATACTAATACCTACCCTGATACCTAATACCTTTCTTAATTTTTTTTTGGATATCAACACTAATAATTATTATAATTTTGTGGAATAATAAAATAAAACGATAGGTAAGTCGAAAACTTAAAGTATTCTATACCATTTTTTGAAGACATCATTGTATGTTTGGTTGCCTTCACCACAGATGTGCGTTGGGTTGCCTGCAGAAAATCGTTGAGTAATGTAGGTAGATCATGCATTAATGGGGGTCATTAATGTATGATTTTGCCTAATTTTGAGAACGTTAATACACGGTCGTCGGAAAAAGATATTTTTTTGGTAAAAACTATTTGCACATCAATTACTTACTATCTGTATCAGAGTCACGTTCCGTTTCATTGATAAATTCGTCTTCCATTTAGGATCTATAGAAGTCAGTAGGTAATAAACAAACATAATTGCATGAACAAAGCTGTTCAGTAGACCAATAACCACTACGGTATCACCCCAGTAGTATTTATTTGCACACCATGCCGCCAAAAAAATACTACTGTGATGGTATACATGAAGTAAACTTATTTGTCTGTAGCTCTTTCTAAGTACAAAAAAAACCTGAAAAAAATATAACATAACAATATAATCATGGATAATTTTGTTCACTATATACTATAAATAAATGATCATCTCACAAAAAAGTGTTTCGGTCCGACAACAAATACTGAAATAGGTACAAAGCCAACATAGCAGCACTACTCCAAAGCTGGTACTACCGGGATCAGGGACCCTTAACGTAGATCCTTCATTGTCTTGTTACATTTTTAGTCCACAAATTCATATCTTTTCAGTTCTAATCGTGATTTTTCTATGGGGTAACAGGTAATAAGATTATCAGATACTTACAGTTTCAACACAGTCTAGTATTTTTAGATACATATAGTTTTGCGCGACATCTCTGAACATGTCGGGTCTTGAACTGTTTAGACATATTGGATTTGGTGATGTCAGATATACAACCATACTCTGAAAAATATTAATTGAGCTATAAAAATCTTTCATATCACGTTCTTTCGATGTCCACAGCACTTCTCCATGAGATAAGGTAGTAAAAGCGAATTTTTAGTCACACTAGTAGATATTATTATAATATTCGAGCAATTTTTATAAATAAATTGATAAATAGAGCCGGCTAACATCAAATAAGACATTGTCTCCATCTGCACTACCAGAGGATGCCCACAGGGAGGAGTAGCATCCCCATTAATGTGGAGTCTGACGGTTGACGAACTCCTGTGTGGTTTGGGGATATGCCGACGATGTTGTCATAGCTGGTGTAGGCAAAATGGACTTAGCATCAACCTTACTAAAACCATCCTGTTAGCCTTCACTAAGAAAAGAAATCTCAACCTCAAAACCATAAAACTTGATGGGAACGAGATTGAATGGAGACAAGAAGTCAAGTATCTAGGTTTAACTCTAAACAGTAAACTCCTGTGGAACAAACACAAATACATACAAGGCAAAAATGCTTCTAGTGGTGTGCAGAAATCTGGCATGAAGAAACTGGGGCTGTAACCCAAAAATCCTAAGCTGAAAGCTGAAAATACATCATTATAAATAGACGCATTCACACAGACACAGATAAGGTATACGTGTCCGGCCTATTTATATTGGTCATAAGTAATTTGAGGATTCTGAGATTTTTATATAGTATTCATAAAGCTTCAAATTAGACTTCTTATCAATTAGTTTTTCCATTTAATCCATATTTAATTCTTTACAAGGGCTCAAACTTTGCTTAATATGTGTAATTACCTCATGATTCGTATTTTTTTCCACAAAATTTGGTTAGTATTTCAAAGTTTTTATTCGATGAGAACTCTAAGTTCAACATTAATCTACATGATATATTTTTTTCTTAATTTTCAATACATCCATTACCTTAAAATTGTTTGCCAAAAATATTTCGATATTTTCTCAAATCGCTGCCGATAGATTCCCCTTAAGCCTTAGGCAGAGCCTGTGCGTGGGTTTAATGTATTGCTATATTCCATTTTTAATATTAATAGTGCAATTGACAGAAAAAATCGATATAATTTATTAAAATTGGAATGATAATATTGAAATCAACTTACCTCATACAACACATATAAATTAAAAATTATTTGTATGGAGTTATATACAATTAAAATATTTCTTATGTTAATAGGTTCTTTGTTTCGCATCAATAATGGTCCAATAAGTTTCACAAATAATAGGTACGTCGCAAGGAATGTAAAAAGAAACGTGTGTGTCTTACAGAAATCATCTGGATTGTGGGGGCCTGAAATGATAAAAAATGCAGTCAGTACCAACAAGGCAGAAGCAAAACAAAAAGAGGGACAATATAACAATACGCTAGCGTTTTTAGGGGTTACTTTGACAAGAGGGGCTAGGGCTCTTTAAAAAAACGTAAACATTTAACATTGGTTTTATTTTTTTATTTATTTATTTATTTTACTTATTTATTGACCAGTTGGGTGAAAAATTATTTAATTAACATATTTTGTACTTGGTTATTAAAATATTTATTAAAACAAAATACACATTAATATAAAATAAACATAGTTTTAAGTAAAAAAAAAACGCATGTGTGTTATGAGTAAGGCCGTGATAACATTCCTAAAGGCTCGGCCAAAAAGCCGCAAGTTGAAAAAAAATATGACCGATTTTGCAAAAATGCTAGATTTTTTCTAAGTGACGAGTGACGGCGGTTGCATATCTATAGTACAGCTGTAGGAATTTTCAAAATTCAAATTATTAAGAATTAAAATGTATTCTTCGTTATTTTGGGAATATTTTGCATGTATATGATGTATACTTTGCGTTGTCATGGAAATGAGAAAAGCATAAACCATTTTGTATTTTGATGGAAGTTCAACGTTATTGAGTTCTGTGAATGTCAATAGAATTAATTTAAATACCTACCATTTCCTAAGATTTGAAAAATCGAAATATTAATATTTCAAACAATACCAGCGGCACTTTCCATTTCAATTTATAAATTTGACATAGTTAAATATTGTTCGAATGAAAGCTTTGACGTTACAAACTACTCCTGTCAGATCAATGATGGAAAAATTGTCATTTAGACATGATTTAGACCATAGATTTAGACTTCGTTTCTCGAGTTGTTGATGTTGCCACGGTAACTTTAAAACACGCGCGTGCTAAAAAGTTCGATTTAAACACGCTGAGGCGTGCTTTAAATAGGTAAAAGTGTTCACCAATAAAAAAAATATATTCTAATTATAAAAGTGGAAAAAAATAAAGTATGCTTATTCTCAAATTATAACACAAAGCATAGAAATAGTTTTTGTGAAGTGTAAGAGAAATATTTATTTAAAAAACCATTACATCAAATAATTTGCTACAATTATCGCATGGTCGTGGGACAAATAGTGTACATTACTTGTGTGAAAGTAATATACTATTTGCTTAAGACTAGATGGGTCGATTTCGAACATTAAATTGATTACCAATTTTTCAATTTTCTTCCTTATAGGAAGTTGTTAAGTATTTATTCATAATTTAACAAATAAGAAATTGAAATTAAATTTCACTCACCTACGTAATCATCAAGCACCTCCTTATGAATATCCCCTAATCTTTTAAGAATAAGCGCCATGGTTGTGGAGACTTAAAATAATGAATAAAATACTACTTTTGTCAATAAATGACATACACGTTCATCATTTACCTGTATCTTGAATAATTCTAGATTTTTGTGAATGAAAAAAACTTAACTACAAATCAAATTTTGAATGCCAAATTTACGTTTTATATAAAACGTTACTATTGTTTGTAAATTTGAATCTTTAAAATGAACAATAGGTATTTTACAAAGTGTGCTTATAAATTTTGGAAAAAAATCTCCGAGTACAGAATAGCTATTAGGTGACATAAAGTAATACCAATTTTCAAGATGCGCAACAGGATTTAGGTACTTAGGCAATCATAGACCAATTAGTTACAGCTGTGTGGACGATTGATTGATGACAATATATATCCTGATTTGAAAATGGAGGACTGCAGTCCAGAATTGGAGATCGTGAGATGCTGAAATCTATATTTAGCAGCCCGAGTGTCCTTTGACTTCAGGAGTCTATGTATGTATATATGTATTTTGGGGTGACATTCACTGAGACCTGAAAGATCTATTGTGCAACCTTACTTCTACTTAGTTTCTGAGGAGAGTCTCAGGAACTAGTAGCTGCTTCAGTCCTATTTTCCGGAGGACTTTTTGAATGTGCAGGTTTCAACTTAGGTAAAAGTTCCTCTTCTATCCAGTAATCTCCCAGGTGCTGTGCTGTGCAGTTGGAAAGTATGTGGATGGAGGTTTTTTTTTTCATGCCACAAAATCTACATTCTTCTTACTCCTCTATTTTGAGCTTTTTCAGGTGCGCATTCAGGCGACAATGTCCCGTTAGGATCCCTGTTAAAACTCTTAGGGCATTTTCACTTTAACTTATGCATTCATTTGATCTCAACAGGTTGTAGTCACCCAGAAGAGTATTTTATTGTATAAGCCCTACTAGATCTTTCCAATGGTAAGATCTTGAAAGATCTTCTCTTTTTCTCGGCTTTACCTATTTCTTCCAATATTACATTGGGGCTGATCAAAAGGGTCCCAGAAAGGTATTTCAGTCCCCCTTTTGCTGGGCCATCTGCCATTTCATTCCCTTCTATTCCAGTATGTCCTGGAATCCATGGTAAGGTGAGTCTATAGTAGTTTAAGTACCTATATCTTCTTGAAAATTGGTGTCACCTAATAGCTATTTCGTACACAGAGATATTTTCCAAAACTTTATAAGCACACCTTGTAAAATACCTATACTTCCTGCTAAAGATTCAAATTTACAAACAATAGATACTTTTTGTATGAAAAGTGAATTTGATAGTCAAAATAAGATTTGAACCTGCTAGTCTGATAAATGATGACTCTCTACAACCATGACGCTTATCCTTAAGAGATTAGTGAATATGTATATGACGAGGTATGAATAATACGTAGGTGAGAAAATTTTATTTCTTAAATTATAAATGGAAACTTAACAAATCCCTATGATGAAGGACAATGAAAAATTGGTGGTCAATTTAATGTTCGAAGTCTACCCATCTAGAGTCTTAAGCAAAAATACGTATTTCCGCTGAAGGGCACAAAAAATCTCATTCTTATGATTCAGATAAAGAGTTTGTAGCCTAAAGAGGCTAAATAGGTCACGCAAAATTTCACTTTTTCTGGTCACCTTCCTCTCTTCGTTAAGCTGTCAGTTTTTCTGCATTTCCACAACAATAATGCCACACAAATAATTGACTACATCCTGTATATAATAAATGGCAATCAATGATGCAAAATTTTTGACGCAGGTAGTAATTGATCACTGAAGTTGAAGTTTTTGAAAAGGAATCAATTCGTTTGTGAAACTTCTGTATCATGAGCATACCACAAAATTTTCCGAACGGATTAGCTTATTTAATAAAATGTCCATTTGCTATGGAAGTAATAAAATCAATTTTGAAAGAGGTTCATTTGTTTTTGTTTTTACTTCTGTCGGCAGTTCCTTTGGCTGCCTATTTGCTTTTTTTCTCTGTAATTATTTCTTATTTTCGGTGTTGAATTCTAGGATTGATTTTTGAAGACGCTCTATTCTATTGGTGAACCTCGTCTAATACATGAGCAGCAAAAGCTCAACGAAGCGTGGTAATCAAACAATGAAATGGGAAGGAAAAATGATTTTAAGATCCACCATTCTCCTTTTTGTAAAATATGCAATATTTTGTAACCTAACTTTACTTTCCGATTAGAATTGTTCCGACCTTGCACAATTATGCTTTGTATATTTTTTTGTTTCCCTACGTCCTCACGTTTAAGTTCACATAACGAAAATTTTATTAGAAATGTGAAAGCTCCACAACATGTAGGTAGCCAAGCGGTCCAAGCGGATTTTGGTTCACGTACTACTCTATAAGCTTCGTCAGTACTGAACTGGGAGACCGCCGAGACCGGTGGTGATATATTTTTTTCTCAATTTTCAATACATCCATTACCTCAAAATTCTTTGCCAAAAATATTTCGATATTTTGTCAAATCGCTGCCGATAGATTCCCCATATGTGGCCTAGTTTATGGATTGGCCAGTACACTTCGCTAGGCTTTTGTTGCCTGCCGAGTAGCTTTGAAAAAGGGTTGGTAGGTACGGCTGTCTCTTTGTTTGGGTTTGCTCGATTAGTGACTTTGATAAACTGTTAGTTTAGACACACTTTATGTAATTCGTACTATAACAATTTCACGTTAAGTACCTAAGTATCTTCACCTACGACCCCCCCTGTAATCAGTCAATAACACACAGTCGGTATCAATGTAATGATGTCTATTACGCACTGTAAAAAAAACGCACAGCTGTAAAGTAAATCGCACGGCTTTCCTAGCAACATCTTAGCAACTGTCAATAGACGTCGATATTTTATTCAAAATTTACTATTTGAAAACATTCGATATTGCCACGAAAAGCCCAAAGGGCTAAGTATGTATTGATTATAATTGAAAAATGGACTTTTGATTATCAACAAAATAATATTACTAATGATTAAAAGTTAGTTCTTTAATGTGCTCCTTTCATTGGTAATAGATTAATAGAGATGGAGGAGATGAAAGTTCACCAAGCAGCTCTAATAATGTTACTGTTATTTCTTATTTTTCTTATAAATACAAGTACAAGTAGGTCGTAGGTAAAGTATAGTAATTCGTGCTGTAAAACACTTTAGGCACTCACGGAGTAACTTTTCCGTTTGTGCGTAAAATGCTTCTTACCACACACGTTACGTAATATACTATTATTTTAGCTCCAAGCTAATAACAAACATATCATTTTATTCACATACAAAAAAATAACTTAAAGTTAAAATGTCTCATCTCTAAAGAATAAGCTCACATGTTTATTGAAGGTGTACACATTTTTACTGTTTTTAGTGATTATTTAAAAAAATGAACACTTGAATTACAACATTTTCAGATACTACAAACTCGAACAGCTCAGTACAAAAGAATTGTTAGGTTAATTGTGTTTTTTCGTAAAATTCACGTAATTTTTTGAATAAAACTTGACGAACAATATAACCATGTAAAAGTTGTTGATAATCCATAGGTACGCAACATATTGATGAACTCTTCCCTCGCAATTTGGAATTAAGATTGTGGTAAGGAAATACATCCACATCATATTTAATTGAACCTAAAACAAAAAAAAAATTTGTAGTTTCTCACATATAGCTCATATTCACTAAATTTGTGATTTAATATTTGAACTGTATACCGAAAGTTAGAGAGAGGAGTGAGAAAAAACTTATTACAATTCATCACAACTCTTTAAGGTAAAGTTAGCCCCATTTGAAAAAAGTAACAGCTTCTCCCTCAGCTAAAGAAATATTTAGTTTAAAATGTAAACGCTATGGTGGGAATGTAACATTTCAGTTTAAATTTATGTGGTTACTGTAGTATAAAATATTTATATTTAATTAAATTTTTTTTGGTAAGAAACGTTTGCATATCAATTACTTACTATCTGTACTAGAGTCACATTCTTTTTGATTGCTAAATTCGTCTTCCATTTAGGATCTAAAGAAGTCAGTAGGTAATAAACAAACATAATTGCATGAACAAAGCTGTTCAGTAGAGCAACAACCACTACGGTATCACCCCAGTAGTATTTATTTGCACACCATGCCGCCAAAAAAATACTACTGTGATGGTATACATGAAGCAAACTTATTTGTCTGTAGCTCTTTCTAAGTACAAAAAAAACCTGAAAAAATATAAGATAACAATATAATCATGAATAATTTTGTTTATTATATACTATAAATAAATGATCATCTCATGAGAAAGTACTGCTTCGTTCCGAAAACAAATATTCCAGATAGGTACAAAGCCAACATAGGAACACTCCAAAGCTGATACAACCGGGATCAGGGACCCTTGCCGTTGATCCTTCATTGTCTTGCTCAATTTTTAGTCCATAAATTTATATCTTATGCCATAATCGTGATTTTTCTATGGGGTAACAGGTAATAAGATTATCAGATACTTACAGTTTCAACACAGTCTAGTATTTTTAGATACATATAGTTTTGCGCGACATCTCTGAATATGTCGGGTCTTGAACTGCTTAGACATATTGGATTTGGTGATGTCAGATATACAACCATACTCTGAAAAATATTAGTTAAGCCGAAAAAACGTTTCATACCACCTTCATTTGGTGTCCACTCACATAGAACCTAACCTAACATCAAATAATCAATTAATAAACTATCAACACATATTTACATTAAAAGCGCTTTGTGGCCGGCCACTTGTGTCTGGAAAGAATCGCGCGGCTAAAAATACATTAATATAAATATACGGTTTCACACGAGACACAGATAAGGTAGACGTTCCCGGCCTATTTATATTAATGTATTTGACAGAAAAAAATCGATATAATTTATAAAAATTGGAATAATATTGAAATCAACTTACCTCATAGAGTACATACAAATTAAAAATTATTTGTATGGAGTTATATACAATTAAAATCTTTCTTATGTTAATAGGTTCTTTGTTTCGCATCAATAATGGTCCAATAAGTTTCACAAATAATAGGTACGTCGCAAGGAATGTAAAAAGAAACGTGTGTGTCTTACAGAAATCATCTGGATTGTGGGGGCCTGGAATGATAAAAAATGCAGTCAGTACCAACAAGGCAAAAGCAAAACAAAAAGAGGGATAATAACAATACGCTAGCGTTTTTAGGGGTTACTTTGACAAGAAGGGTCAGGGATGTCTAAGAAAACGTAAAAATTTAACATTTTTCGTGGCTTATTTGAATTTTATTACTTAACTATGAAAGAAAGTCATTGGTTTCATATTTGCAAATAAATTTTCGATAATAATACAACTCGAAATTTTCGATAATCATTAATTACACGAGTTGTATTTGCCAAGATTATTTCTTGATTGTCATTTATTTTATACAGGGGGTGGTCAATTATTTGTGACACAATATTGTTGTGGAAACGCAGAAAAACTGACAGCTTGACGAAGAGAGGAAGGTGACCTTGAAAAGTGAAAAGTTTTCCTTAATTTTTTGCACTATATCTTTTCCTATTTCATGTGCCAATTCTATGTTTGTTCGTTTTTTATATTCATCTCCAACTTTTTTCATTCCTAATATCATTCTCAATATCTTACGCTCTTGTATTCTCAAATCTTCCTGATGTTTTTTCGTCATTGTTAACGTTTCTGATCCATACATGAATACAGGTCTTATAATTGTTTTATATACCCTCATTTTCGTCTTCTTACTTATTAGTTTGCTTCTTAACAGCTTTTTATTGGAATGGAATGCTCTATTTGTGGCTGCTATTCTTTCTTTTATTTCGGTTCCTTTGTCTCCGTTATACCCATTGTTATACCCAAGTATTTCATTTTATCTACCTCTTGAAAATTATAATTTCCAATCTTAATATTCCCATATTCACACTTCTTTTTGATTCTCAATAGCTTTGTTTTATCCTCATTTATTTTGAGACCAATTTTTTTTCCTTCTTTCACTATTTCTTCTATGCTAGATCAATGCTCGGTTAAATATTGTAGCCTTCGGCTAAATCTTAGCTGTTGGTCAAAGTGTTTATCAACTGCCAGTTTGCATTAGCCGGCAGTGAAACTTTCGGCTACCCTAGCTGCCACTATCAAGTTGATGTTAACCATAGAACATACAGTTAAATACGAGAAAGTGGTGTTCTGTTATTCTAGCCATAGATTCAAACTGACAACTGTGTCATGAGTTTTTCATGTTTGCTTACATTTTGCAACAAAGATTATTTCAACTTTGAGGAGCTTGACGACCTTTTCGATGAAGAGCTTGGAGCTTGGCGAGATATTGGATTTTGTAGAGTACGAAAGACGACCATATATTGTTGAAGAGCGGATGGATCCCTTTAAAGAGCTCGATGTTGTCGAGTTTATTACTCGGTTTCGACTATCTAAACCCAGTGTTCTCATGATACTCCAACAAATTCTAGCTTTTCTCTCCAGGTCACAGCATCTGTCTTTCTGCATTCTATTATAGGTACTTTTATGGTGAACGGCTACTTTTAAAAGTACCTAATTGTCACTCTGACCCCGTGAAATTGGGAAATCTTTTTTGTTTTGTGGACATGCTTAAATGCAAACAACTCAACAAAGCACAACATAGACGAAATAAAAATAACAGTACCACAATTTTGACACTGACAAGTGAAGTTTTCCACGATGTTGTCAGAGTAAGCTTACGGTAAAATAGAAAAATAATAACTTTCACCTCTATATTCTTGATTCAGTGTGTTATAACAAAATATGCGAATAAAATTAATAATATGTGTATTTCCTGTAACGGGTGATCCTTCTTTACACCAAATTAAAATGAGAAATTTACACTTTGTCAACATTACACTCACGTTCATAACCCGAACAAGGTTGTCAAATGCTAAATTACACTTAGCCTCCAGTTAGCTAGCTGTCAGTTATGTGGTGCATTGATAAACGCTTTCTATTGTAACCGAGACTTTGACTGGCGGCTAGAGATAGCTGAGGGCTACGTAGCTGACACATTTAACCGGTCATTGATAAACCCGCCCTAAGTTCTCATTCATAATTTAACAAATAAAAAATAAAAATGAATTTGACTCACCTACGTAATCTTCAAACATCTCCCAATGTATATCCCCTAATTTTTTAAGAATAAGCGCCATGGTTTTAGAGAGTTGAAATAATGAAAAAACTAGTACTTTTGTCCATGGATGTCATACGTTCATCATTTACCAGTCTCTTGAATAATTCTTGATTTTTGTGGATGAAAATAACTTAATTACAAATCAAATGCAAAAATGAATGCAAAATTCACTTTTTATATAAAAAGTTACTATTGTTTGTAAATTTGAAAAATGCATAAAAAATGGGTATTTTACAAAGTGTACTTATAAATTTTGGAAAAAAATCTCTGTGTACAAAAAAAGCTACATAAAGTAACACCAAATTTCAAGATGCGCAACAGGATTTAGGTACTTAAAAAATTATAGACCAATTAGTTTCAGCTGTGTGGTTGATTGATTGATGACAATATACAGTGTGTCGCATATTTTCGCGGTTTGAAAGATTACTGATTTGAATTTTTGCAGTCATACATGTTGAGGGCCACATCTTTCAAGTTAATAAACTGAAATCTGAAATTTTATCTAAGCCTACTACGATTTCACAAACGGGGTCACTTTTCGATATTCTGCTTCGCGTGAAAAATATCCAAAAAATTGTTCAGAATATCAATTCAACCTCATCTACCAAAATTCATCACAAAATTCGCATTTTAAATTTTTCAATTTTTTTACCCACCCACATTTATTATTACAAGATATTGTTGAATTTGATCAATATTCCTTTGAAAGTGCTGTTCACTTTACTAAAATATTTGAATACATGACACCGTGTGAAGATTTTAATATCCACGGCACAATAATTATCAAAATAAATAATAATTTTCTATACGACCAAAAAATTAAAAAATTAAAAATGCGAATTTTGTGATAAAATTTGGTATGTGGGGTTAACATAATATTCTGAACACCTTTTTTCAATAATATTTTTTGATATCTCTAACGCGAAGCAAAATATCGAGAAGCGGTCCTGTTTATGAAATCGTATTAGGTTAAGTTGCTTCATATTGAATGAATGAGTTTTTATTTTTTTTTATTTATTTATTTTTTTCTTAGCCCAGTAGTCTAATTAGATTATTTCACAATATTAATGTTATTGTATATATGTAGCCACTCGTTGCTATAAGCAAGTTCTTGAAAGCAATAAATAAATAAATAATAATAATAATAATAATTAGGTTAAGTTTGATGTTCAGATTTCAGTTGACTATTTCAAGAAATGTGGCCCATCAACCTGTATGACTCTACAAAAATCCGAATTTGTAAATCTTCAAACAGCGAAAATATGGGAGTGTCTTCATCTTAAATGCGACACACTTGTATATCCTGATTTGGAAATGGAGGACTGCAGTCCAGAATTGGAGATCATCAGATGCTAAAATCTACATTTAGCAGCCCAAGTGTCCTTTGTCTTCAGGAGTCTATGTATGTTCCTGATCAGAGTCTCAAAAACTAGTAGCTTTTTTGGTTCCATTTCCCGGAGGAATTTTAGGATGTCTGCAGGCTTCAACTTAGGTAAATGTCTATCCAGTAATCTCCCAGGTGCTGTGCTCTAGGATTCTCAAGTGCTGTGCAGTTGGAAAGTATGTGGATGGAGGTTTCTTTTTCCATGCCACAAAGTCTACATTCTTCTTCCTCCTCTATTTTGAGCTTTTTCAGATGCCCATTCAGGCGACAATGTCCCGTTAGGATCCTTGTTGAAACTCTTAGCGTAGTTTTACTCTGACTTATGCATTCAGTTGTGGTCACCTAGAAGAGTATTTGAGTGTATAAGCCCTACTAGATCTTTTCAATGGTAAGACCTTCTCTTTTTCCCGGCTTCACCTATTTCTTCCAATATTACATTAGAGCTGATTTCGCAAAAGGCTTCAAGCTCCCAGAAAGGTATTTCAGTCCCCCTTTTTGCTAGTTTATCTGCTATTGCATTTCCTTCTCTTCCAGTGTGTCCTGGAATCCATAGTAAGGTGAGTCTATAGTAGTTTAAGTGCCTAAATCTTCTTGAAAATTGGTGTTACTTCCTGTCACCTAATAGCTATTTTGTACACAGAGATATTTTTTCAAACTTTATAATCACACTTTGTAAAACACCTAGGTATACTTCATGCTAAAGATTCAAATTTACAAACAATAGATACTTTTTGTATAAAAAGTGAATTTGACAGTCAAAATAAGATTTGAACCTGCTAGTCTGATAAATGATGACTCTCTACAACCATGACGCTTATCCTTAAGAGATTAGTGAATATGTATATGACGAGGTATGAATAATACGTAGGTGAGAAAATTTTATTTCTTAAATTATAAATGGAAACTTAACAACTCCCTATATGAAGAAGGGCATTGAAAAATTGGTAGTCAATTTAATGTTCGAAGTCTACCCATCTATAGTCTCAAGCAAAAATACGTATTTCTACTGAAGGACAGTAAAAAATATCATTCTTATGATTCAGATAAAAAGTTTGTATGGTGAATGACATCAATTTTGTAACCTTAAGAGGGCCGTTCATAGAATAGGTCACGCAAAATTTCACTTTTTCCGGTCACCTTCCTCTCTTCGTCAAGCTGTCAGTTTTTCTGCATTTCCACAACAATAATGCATCACAAATAATTGACTACATCCTGTATATAATAAATGGCAATCAATGATGCAAAAATTTTGGCGCAGGTAGTAATTGATCATTGAACTTTAAGTTTTTGGAAAGGAATTAATTCGTTTGTGAAACTTCTGTATCATGAGCATACCACAAAATTTTCCGAACGGGTTATTCTTTAATAGAATCTCCATTTGTTATGAAAGTAATAATATCAATTTGGAAAGAGGTTCATTTGTTTTTGTTTTCACTTCTGTCGGCAGTCCCTATTTGCTTTTTTTCTCTGTAATTATTTCTTTATTTTCGGTAGTGGATTCTAGGATTAATTTTCGAAGACGCTCTATTCTATTGGTGAATCGCGTCTAACATATGAGCAACAGAAGCTTAACGAAGCGTGGTAATCAAACAATGAAATGGGAAGGAAAAATAATTTTTTCTAACCATCAAAAAATGTTGACATTTTTGTACTATTTTCAGGTGCAAAAGCCATCAATTCCCTTACCGTACAAAAATTTGCTCGTTTTCTTAGCAACACTTTTAATCCTAGGATTAAAAACGCTACTGTTAATCCTAGGACTAAAAGTAATTGCATTTGAGCTGTCTAATCGAAATTCGCAGAAAAAAACATTGTCTCTTACAAATTTAGTAAAACAAACTAATTGGGCAACTATATAAAGGTATTTATTTGTTATTTATAGTGATATTGATTGTAAAATTGGAACAATTATTGCCAAAATTCAAAGCACCACTGAAATTATCACTAACAATTTTCGAACAATTCAAAAGATTTTCATTAATGTTAGAACAACACAAAATATTCTCCGTAACTGTTGATGAAACATTCGAGGAAATATCTGAACAGGTACTTGTACCTTCTTTGTCAGGTTGCAATATTTTTCTGGCAGTATTCTCTTTGTTGATATGTGATTCTTCAATATATCCTTCTGCTACCGTACTCGATTTCCAACCTCCATGTCTTTCAAGACAAGTTAGCTCACCGCCACCATCATTAAGAAGTGTAGCAGATGTTCTTCTTAGCGAATGTCCAGTATATACTCCTTCCAATTTTTTAACTTCAAAAATTTTGCAATTTCTTGCGGCACGGCACTAATTTTGTGAATACCAAAAACCATTCTTTGACACTTCCCATTAAAATACTTCAAAAATAAGCGACGTTCTGTATATTTGATAGCCGTAGTGCAACATATTTTCGAAATAAACGCAAATAATTATCGCCTATAATGGTAAACAAACGAGGTTTCTTGTTTTTTGTCTGCAAAATTTGTACGACCAGGACCGAGTCCATATCTTCAATGTCATCAATTTTCAAATGAACTAGTTCGTCACAACGCATAGCACCTCCACTTCCTAATACTAGAACAACCTTTATCATCAAATATACATTACCAGGTGCCATATCCAGGAACCGATCCACTTCCTCCTTTGTAAAAACCCTAGACTTTTTAGGTATATATCCATCAGTTTGCCTTTTTAACAATGCTCGTAATTTTGAATATTTTTTACTAATATCCACACCATTTTTGATATCCAGTGTAGATCGCAACATTGAATAATGTGACCTAAGAGTGGATGGCTTGACGGTCTTAGTTAAATTTGAGAAATACACGATAAGAACACTCTCCGCATAGTTTTGCACATTTTTTTCTTTGCATCAAACCATGAATCGCTGATATGCAAGTTCACAAACTTGGCGAGATTTGGGTGGCAAAAGATTTAGATATACTGCTTCGGCACTTTCCAATATATCCGCAGGTATATTTTCATCGTGTTCGGGATTCATTTTGGAAGCAGCGTAAAAACTACTACAAAAATTATATGATTAGTACGTCTACTGACGTCTACTTGACAATCAATATTCACCAACAATACCAGATATCCATGACTACCGACTTGCTATCGCTGTTATAATTGATAGGTGTTCAAATTTATTACCAAATTATTAACGATTTTTAAATAAAACTTAGTTTATTTTAATTTTGACTTGGTTAGAGAAAAAATAGTATATATCATACGGACTAAAAGTGCCTATTTTTACTCGCAATTTTGCATTCGCTCGGCTGTGTACTCTTAATCCTTATAATATAATATACTATGTTAAATCCACCTTTTTCCTTTTTGTAAAATATCCAATATTTTGAAACCTAACTTTACTTTCCGATTAGAATCGTTTCAACTTAATAATGTGTTGCCCAGTTTATTGATTGGCCAGTAGGTACACTTCGCTAGGCTTTTGTTGCCTGACGAGTAGCTTTGTAAAAGGGTTGGTAGGTACGGCTGAAGTTTCTTGGAAAGATTATATTCATTATGTTGAACTGCTTTCGAAATAAAATGTAATCCAAAAAAAATTCCGAATTAAAAAAAAAACAGAAATTTTGAACATAGGGAGCTCATAAAATTCATATTTTAAGCTCGACAAGCTTGTAAAATTATTGAAATCTATATTTTTCACTCAAGGGACTCCTAAAATGACAAATTAATAATTTTGATCT
>CAJUYG010000062.1:175156-249777 GCA_910591675.1 Galerucella calmariensis | reverse complement strand
GAGCTCGAAAATGTATATAGGCAATCTTTTTAGTGTGAAGAGCTCGATAAGTTATTGAAATTACTATTTAGAACTCTTAAAATAACGAACATTGATTATTTCGAGCTCGAAAAATTATTGAAGATTGTATACAGACAATATTTTAAATTTGAAGAGCTCGAAAAGTTATTGAAATCTATATTTTTCACAATGAACAGCTCGTAAACTAACGGGAGATTAATACATTTGAGCTCAAAAAATTGTAAAATCTTTTTTTAGAGCTTGAGAAGTTTAAATTTTACAATTTGTAGCTCGTAAACTAACGGAGACTAATAATAATGAGCTCTAAAATGTATATAGACAATCTTTTTAGTGTGAAGAGCTCGAAAAGTTATTGAAATCAATATTTCTTACTATTTAGAGCTCTTAAAATAAAGGCTATTGATCATTTGAGCTCGAAAAGTTGGAGATTGTATACAGGAAATATTTTTAATTTGAAGGGCCCTGTCTGGGTTTGCTCGATTAGTGACTTTGATAAACTGTTAGTTTAGACACACTTTATGTAATTCGTACCATAAAAATTTCACGTTAAGTACTTAAGTATCTTTATTTTAGTTCCAAGCTAATTACAAACATATCATTTTATTCACATACAAAAAATAACTTAAAGCTAAAATGTCCCATCTTTGAAAAACAAGCTCACATGTTTATTAAAGGTGTACACATAAAAAAATAAACATTTGAAATAGAAAATTTTAAGATACTACAAATGTTAGGTTAATTGTGTTTTTTCGTAAAATTCACGTAATTTTTTAAATAAAACTTAACGAACAATATGACCATGTAAAAGTTGTTGATAATCCATACGTACGCAGCATATGGATGAACTTTTCCCTCGCAATTTGGAATTAACAACGTAGCAAGGAAATACATCCACATCATATTTAATTGAACCTAAAACAAAAAATATAAAAATTTTGTAGTTTCTCACATATAGCCCAGATTTACTAAATTTGTGATTTAATATTTAAACTGTATAGGTACTGAGAGTTAGGAAGAGAGGAGTGAGAAAAAACTTATTACAATTCATCACAACTCTTGACGGTAAAGTTCACGATATAAACACACGTAAAGTTAGCAATTACAATTTGCCTCTCAGCCAAAGAAATATTATGTTTAAAATGTATATGCTAGGTTGAGAATATAACATTATAGTTTTAATTTTTGTAGAAACTATAGTATAAAATATTCATATTTAAATAATATTTTTTTGGTAAAAAATATTCGCACATCAAATTACTTACTATCTGTACTAGAGTCACATTCTTTTTTATTGCTAGATTCGTCTTCCATTTAGGATCTAAGGAAGTGAGTAGGTAATAAACAAACATAATTGCATGAACAAAGCTGTTCAGTAGAGCAACAACCACTATAGTATCACCCCAGTAGTATTTAATTCCACACCATGCCGCCAAAAATATACTGCTGTGATGGTATACATGAAGCAAACTTATTTGTCTGTAGCTCTTTCTAAGTACAAAGAAAACCTAAAAAAAATCTAACATAACAATATGTTCATGGATAATTTTGTTAAATATATGCTAAATAAATGATCATCTCATAGGAGCATAGGAACACTCCAAAGCTGGTACTACCGGGATCAGGGACCCTTAACGTTGATCCTTCATTGTCTTGCTCAATTTTTAGTCCATACACTTATATATTTTGAGTTTAATCGTGATTTTTCTATGGGGTAACAGGTGATAACGAAATCAGATACTTACAGTTTCAACACAGTCTAGTATTTTTAGATGCATGTAGTTTTGCGTGACATTTCTGAACATGTCGCGTTTTGAAGTGTTTAGACATACCGGATTTGGTGATGCCAGATATACAACGATACTCTGAAAAATATTAATTAAACTGTGAAAACGTTTCATACTATCTTCATTTGGCGTCTATATCACTCCTCCATAATATATGGTAGTAGGAGCGATTTTTGTACCATCTACCAGTGGATGTTGTTATAATTTGCGAAAAATGTTTATTAATGAATAGTAATATTGAAATCAACTCACCTCATAGCATATATACAAATTAAAAATTATTTGTATGGAGTTATATACAATTAAAATATTTTTTATGTTATAAGGTTCTTTGTTTCGCATTAATGCTGGTCCAATAAGTTTCACAAATAATATGTACATCGTGAGGAATGTGAAAAGAAACATGTGTGTCTTACGGAAATCATCTGGGTTGTGGGGATCTGAAATAATGAAAAATGCTGTCAGTACCAACAAGGCAAAAGCAAAACAAAAAGAGGAATGATAACAATACGGTTTTTTTCGTATATTGAAGGATCTTTTTTTAAAAGTGATCTTCTTTGGTCCAACAATTCAGAACAGAAAATGACAATTTCTAAAAATGTTAAAGAATCAATTATTAGTAACTTTTCAGTGCTTCATGTGGATACTTGGGATTAGATGTAGATTGCAAATAAAAATAGCAAGATGTTAAGTTTTTAAAAATGATTTTGGCTAAATTAATAATGTTATTATCATTAAAATTGACTTATTTTTATAATCATCTTATTTTCAATGGAAAAATTTTTTTTAAAAATTAAAAATTAAAAATATAATTCACACACCTACGTATTCTGCAAACCCCGTCGTATACATATTCACTAATCCCTTAAGAATAAGAGCCATGGTTGTAGAGAGTTGAAACAATGAAAAAATTGATAGTTTTGTCAATACAAATGTTCCACAATTTGGTTTATTTCTCGTTCATTGTTTATCAGTCAACACAAAATTAGCTTCACTTTCTGGAACACAAGACAATGCATTAGAATAAAAAAATATTGAATTATTCTATTTTTTCTGAAAAAATTGCAACACCTATCTCAAATTCAAATCAAGTTTCTACTGCTAAGTTCACTTTTTATGTAAACAGTGTGTATTGTTTGTAAATTTTTATCCCTAACATGGAAAATAGCTATTTTACAAAGTGTGCTTATGAAAAATCTTTCTGTACAAAATAGCTATAGGGTGACATCAATTTTCACGAAACTCAACAATATTTAGGTACTCAAGCAACTATATACCAATTCGTTTCACCTGTGTGGATGATGGACATTTAGCTACCCGAATGTCCTTTGGCCTCAGGAGACCATCTAATGAAGATCGATTGGAGCAGCTACGCCTCTTCTTCTCTAAGTGATATGATCCAGACTGATGCCGAAGCTCGATTGAGAGAGCATACCCAAGTAGCACAAAACAGTTTTATTCAGTATTACAAGGAGGCTTTGAACTCATAGACTATAGCTGTATAAATATAAAACCAATTGGTTTTGAAAGAAGCCTTAAGGTTGTCATAGAACCGCCTCCAGAAAGACCGCTTAAAAATGTCTTCAAAACCAAAAATAAAAAAAGCATAAATCACTATAACCTTGAGTAATTGACTTGAAGGCCCCCATCAAGATACTTTTAAGACCACTTTAAATATGTTTTAAAACCATGCGCTATCAAAGTTGTCTTTTAAGAGATAGTTCAATATAGATGCTTTTTTTAAATGACCAGTGCGCTTACATTTAATATATTTAAGTCTTATGCCTTCCATAGTAATTGCTATAGTAGATCACGAGGGCAAAAAATGAGACAATTAAGGGCAGTAGTTAGTCTTAGGGGCCATTTTAGGACTTTTTAACCCCTTCCTCCGTCATTGTCACAGGTTGTCACATTTTTAGAACCCCACCCGCTAATGTGACGTCAAACATTTTTCAATTTTATGCATGTATTTGGAAATAATCAAAAGAGAACAGTTATTTTAATTTTTTTTCTTATTTTTATTAAATAATCCTTCACAAAATCAACATGAAGTCAAATATTAAACATGTAACGTCACAAAGCTTTTGACATCCCCTTACCGTTGGCATACAATGTCACATGCTGGTGATACCCTCTCCCCCCTTTAACGTGTGACGTAATTTATGGATGACCCCTTAACGAAAACCAAAATGATTCAATCTAGACCGTTGGGTTTTAATATAGCTTTATCGAATTTGAGAAAGACAGATTAATCAGTTCCATTTACTGACAAAACAATTTGAAAGTTAAACATACAGTGTTATTCAAAAGTCCCCTCCACCCCCTCGTATCTTTTGAACGGCTACACTTACATTAATAAAATTTGGAGGGTGAAAATAAAGTGTTGTAAACTTCTCTACGAATGGTAACAGGTGACGTGAAAGTAATAGATGACGTCACAGTGACACTTTGGCCAATTATTTCAAATGGGACCTTATGGCAAGTGATATCTCGTTTGAAAGACTACATGGCCATGTTAATTTTGTTTGGGTTCAAACTAATTTTGACGGATAAATTAAATAAATACCAAGATTATTATTTCACATTCAAATATTGAAGATTTTTCAGTCCGCCTCTGGTTAGTTGTCAAAAAATTGACGTTTTTAATTTAATAGTATTTGTTGCTTTGCAAAGCTTTTCCAAATAGCTTAAATATTTAATTTTATTATTGTTTAACGAGACGTTTAAGGGTTTACATAGGCAAAATGGTTCGTACTCAAGACGACAAAGTAGTAGCTATCTTAATAATTGGTGTATCTAGAAAAAATCTCCATGAGGCGGAACGTTTATTTAATGAGAGATACCCAGATCGCCCTATCTCGAGAACTTATTTGAAGCAACAGGTAGTGTTCAAGGTGCCAAACGATCTGGTCGACCAACATTTAGTGATGATAAAAAAATTGATATAGTTGCTGAAACGGTAGTAAACCCTACTTCCTCTTCAACTAAAGTTGCGTCCATCTGTGAAGTAAGTGAAAGTACAGTACAGAGAGTGTTGGCTAAAAATAAATTTAATCCATACAAGTTGAAAATGGTACACCACCTTTCGGGTAACGACCCCGACAGAAGACTTGAATTCTGTGAATGTATGACAATTAAAATTAGTCAAAACCCACATTACACAAAAACAATTTGTTTTTTTGCCTCGATGGAAATGTGAATACACAAAATGTGAGGTATTGGAGTGACACAAATCCTTCACACCTTCCGTGAACAACATACCCAATTTCCAGAAAAAGTCAATGTTTGGGCGCAGGTATTTTGGGAAACCACATAGTTGGTCCTGTCTTCCTAAATTCAAATTTAAGCGGTGAAGTGTATTTGTAGATGTTACAAAATGCAATTGAGCCGTTAATTCTGGAAGATAATCTAGAGAATTCGGCCATCTGGAAATAACAATTTAACAAGATGAAGCTCCTGCACATTATTATGGTGCAGTAAGACGTTACCTGGATGAAGAATATCGAGGTAGATGGATCGGCCGGCGAGATCCTATAGAATGGCCACCTCGGTCACCAGATCTGACACCATTAGATTTTTTTCTATGGGGGTACTTGAAATCCAAGGTTTATACTACGGCACCAGACAGCATTGGCGTTTTGAAAGAAAGAATTATTGAAGAATGCAATGCAATTTTAGCTGACACATTCGAACGAGTACGACAAGAGTTTACCAATAGGATGTATTACTGTCAGGAAGTAGACGGAGCACATTTCGAATACTTGCTATAAGAATCCATTGTTGATATTTGATTAATTGAATTTAAAAAAATAATTTCAATAATTTTGGTATTTATTTAATTTATCCGTCAAAATTAGTTTAAACCAAAACAAAATTAATATGGCTATGTAGCCAATGTCAATGCCTTTCAAACGAGATATCACTTGCCATAAGGTCCTATTTAAAATTATTGGCCAGAGTAGCACTGTGACGTCATCTATCACTATTACGTCACCTGTTACCATTCGCAGAGAAGTTTACAACACTTTATTTTCACCCTCCAAATTTTAATAATGTAAGTGTAGCCGTTCAAAAGATACGAGGGGGAGAAGGGACTTTTGAATAGCACTGTATATTTGAAGACAGGTTTTAATATTTATTCCGGAAGCAAATTTAAAAGCCCTTTTACAAATTATAAAGTCATTATATAGAGCGTAATAAAACAAAACAATCTGCAAGTCGTTGATAGAACCAACTAGTTTTAAAAGTGCTTCAAACCAAGCTATCTTGAAACTACATGGGATTAATTGATCTTAGTATACATAATATTATAATAATTAAATGTCAAATAAGATTATTATTATTCCTTAGAAAGTACCAAACATTTTAAACTGGCAACGCTACTCTCATATCAGATTGGTAGCTGGAACTGAAAACACGCCCAACGCTGATTGCGAACAATAATTATTCTTCTCTCTCTTCCAAATAGCTTTGCTCAAATTTTCCTTGTCGTACTTTTCGCGATCTGTATATTCTCAATAGACACATCAAGACCAGTATTAAATATATATTGGTCTAGTTCCATAAAATTGACGAATGACAATTGTCACTAGGAACCACTCCTGGTAGACAATTGATACTTTTTATTATTATTAACATTAACTATTTTGAATTTATTTTTTGATAGCTCACATTTTATCAATAAAGTTTTTTAAGACACCTTGTAACTAATATTGCTCGATCATTACCTTCAAATCATTCAATAACTATCACAAGGTTGGTTATTTACATTCGAATTATGCTTGATATTGTCGAGTTATTAACAAAAAATAATTTGTGGTGGGACAAATATCGTAAACAATAGTGTATGGCTGTAATTTATGTACGTAGTATTACTTTCAAATTTTTTGTTAACAGTCTGAGAAACAAATTTATTCACGTTTTTTCACATTTAAAAAATAACAACTATTCCATCGAAGATTCATACAAAAAATAAGACTCTATATACTATTACACTAGTAATTATGTTTTTCTATGCTGTAATATTATTATTGATTAAACTAATGAGAAGTTTTTTTTTTAATTTATAACGGTGTATTTCCAACACTCTGCAATTTCTACCAGTACGTGGTCGGTAGCACGGAATTAATTACTAGCACAGATTATCGGAGCGAACTCAACTTGGCGTTGTATTCCAGTTACAAATTCAATGATTATCTCTTTTTATATTATGTAAAAAGTATACAATGTGTCACATTTTAACTGAAGGTATTGTAGTTAATTTGATATTTTTTTGGGCCTATCAGTACACTTTCAAATACAACTCGATAAATACTAGCCCAGACTGTAGGGGGTATTGCCTTGAAGAAGGTGGGGTAGAAATTATTTTTGAAAATGTTATTTATGAGTATGTAGTGCTCATACATTCCTCGACCTTGAGGGTGGGGTGAACCGCCAACTTGGTTTATCATCATCATCAAGCCTTTAAATCTAATATATTGTGGCTAACGCTAATGCGCTTTTAAATCCATTTATTAGGGTGGATTATTCCCTTTTCATCCTTATTGTTACAATTTCTTGTGTGTCCTGGATTCAGAAGTTATATTCTTCCATTCTGATGCTCTATTTCTGCATTTTTTTCTTCACTCTTTGATTCCCATCCTTTTTGTATCCTCTTCTATCTGATTCCTCCAACTTTCTCTGGATCTTCCCCTTCTTCTCGGCCATAGAGGAGTCCATGGTGTTATTCTTCTTATCATTTCTCCAGGCTTTCGTCTCATAATATGTCCTGCCCATTTTAGGCGTTGTGGTTTTATACAGTGTGGAAACCACTTATGGAATGAAATTCTTTATGTCATTATTTTAGAAAATAATAAAAAATGCCGAGACCCGTCAACTTTTGAATTGAGTTGTGCGTTATGTAAACATAAATATGAATGTACAGGGTGATTCACGCAAGTATGCCATAGTCGGTGTTGTTTTTTTTAATAAAACACCCTGTATATTTGCATATTTTTGGAATACTCTTAATGAACAAATTCAAACAAACTAAATAATGTATGGTCAATTATGAATTATACAGGGTGAAATTTTTATTTTTACAGTTATTAAGCACATACATAAAATACCTGATGTATTTGATTTTAATACATTAAAATAAATGCTCAAAATGTTCTCCACCTAGTTGTTGGCAATAGCACAGTCTCCTAATGAACTCCTCCTTAACTTTGTTTGAAGTTTGAGGTGAAATATTTCGTATTTCTGTAGTTATTCCGTCTTTGAGGTCTACAATGCTAGTTGTGTTGAATATACTTTGTTCTATGAGATAACCCCTCAGAAAAAATCTAACGGCATAAGGTCTGGCGATCTAGCTGGCCACTCAATAGTACCTCTTCGTCCAATCCATTTATTGGGGAAGATTTTATCTAAATGAGTTCTTATCATTAAAGCATAATGGGGTGTTGCCCCGTCTAGCTGGAACCAAACATTTTCATTCGGTAAGCTAGGATCTATTGCGTTGGGATATAAGTTTCCCAACGCAGGAATAACTTCATTTCTAAGCATATTTAAGTATTTTTCAGCTGTCAAATTTCCATCTATAAATATAGGACCAATAATATGGTCGCCTATGATACCGGCCCAAACGTTCATCGTTTGAGGGTACTGAGGATGTGTCTCACACATCCAATTAGAATTCTCTGCTGACCAATATACTGTTCTGTCGGTTTACCTCTCCATTCAATGTGAATGTTGATGTGTTAGAAAAAAGAAAGTCGCAGAAATCCATTCTACGATCTGTTAACTCCTGCACAAAAGTTTATTTGTAGGGATGAAGTTTTTCTTCATGAAGACATCTTAGAAGAGTTGTCTGACTAACATTATTTTCACGGGCAATTTGACGTGTACTTGAAATTGGATTATATTCGACACTTAACAAAATATCCACTTTCACATCATCTTCAGCGAAGTGTGGTTTTCTTTTCAATGGTTTGACATGTCCAAGTTCTCTGAATTGTGCATGAATTTTAGACACAGTACTTTGTGAAATATTAGGCAATTCGGGATACTTGTGATTAAATAAGTTTGCCACTTCAACTTGACTTTTGCAGTTATCCCCGTACCCGATCATCATTAAAATCTCAATTCGGTGAGTCTCAGTTAAATATTTCATTGTGACGTCGACAAGGACAGAGTGTTTGACAAAGATTTTACTTTTTCAGTATAAACTGTGAACACATCAACAACTGACAGAATAGAAAACAATTCACATTATTTACCGATTTAAAACAATCCACATTATTTACCGATTTTGTATAATTATTGGCGTTTTTACGAAATTTTTAGGAATTTATGATAAAATTCATGGGCGTAGCAGGTTTTGTTTAATATACAAATACGTCTAATAATTAGTTAGTTTAGATTTTCGATAAATCCATATTCAGCTAATTTAAAAAAGTACCAATATTTCAAGTGTAATAAATTATTAATTTTAAAATTTTACTCTGTATCATTCATAATTGACCATACAAAAATATGATTTCAAAAATATGCAAATATACAGGGTGTTTAATTAAAAAAAAACACCGACTATGGCATACTTGCGTGAAACACCCTTTACATTTAAATTCATGTTTACATAAAGAACAACTCAATTCAAAAGTTGACTCTCGGCATTTTTTATAATTTTCTAAAATAATGACATAAAGAGTTTTATTCCATAAGTGTTTTCCACATTGTATATTTCACGATTGTCTCATTGCTTGACTCGCTTTCTATTTTTTTGTTAGTTTTGAGTCTCCTTTCCCCAGTTCTCGTTATGTTCGGCCCCAGTATCGTTCTAAGAATATTTCTTTCTATGATTTTTAAGTGTTCTGCTTCTTTTTTGTTTATAACCGCTGTTTCTAATAACTGGTCTTATTAGTGTTTTGTATATTTCATTTTGGTGTTTTTATTTATGGCTTCACTTTCCAGAAGTTTTCTATTTCTACAGTAAGCTTGGTTTCCATTGAGTATTCTTTCTTGCACCCGCTCTTTTCCTGTTTGTCCCATCTTCACTCCCTTCGGTATTTTCGTTTTTTTTACCTACTATAATATATTTTGTTTTTTTCGCGTTGATATCCATTACAAGTTGTTTTGCCTCTTCTCCTATCTTTTCAATTGCTTTTATAAGTTCTTGTCTTGAATTTGCTACTATGGTTAACTTGGTTTATATGTGCAAGAAATTGGGCTTTACGACAAAATATGAATTTAGCAAAATTAAAATACAAAATCTCGCTAAAATAATATTTCGCCAAAGCCACCCGCCTTTTGGAAGTTCTACATTATAATCTTTCTCAATTCAATCTGATACATCAGCGTCAAGAGCTGACATATAAACACGCACCAAGGAGTGTGTTTTAAAATAAATGGCATGACATGGATTATTTTCATTCGCACTTACTTATTTCTACATCCGACAGCCGATCCCAACAGCCTCATAACATAATAAACCCTCGGAGCTTATAATGTTTAAGCCAACGCCTACTTTTGTAATCAAATCTCATCGTAGATTGTATTGAATTGCTTTCTTGGCGACCTAGTTACTACGTTCGTCCTTTTAAACACTTACTAATATTCGTTTTATTTGCTCCACCTGTATAATAATATACAGTCTATATTATAACTACTAATTTATCACCCAGTATAATTATTTTTTCTGCATCGCCACAATCTCGGATTTCATTCCTCTGAAGAAAAAATTTCAAATCCGATAAAAGATAATTCTTTTTATTCGTCTCTAAGGAATAAAATTTAAAAAAATTCAGTATTAATAAAGTGTGATAATTTGCAAATACAATGGAATTAAATTGGACGAAAAAAGTTGCATGATACTGGCTAAACATTTTTAGAAAACAACGCAATGCCCTCGGAGCTGCGTGTACACATGGCTGACCAACCGATGAATTCAGTTCAGTTTTTATGATCGAACTTCCTTTCTAACCACACTAACTATATACGGATGAAGTTTTCAGGTATTATTAAACGTTAAGGAATATTTTTAGTAAAAAAATACTATTCTAAAGTCCGTTTTAATTTATAATAAAACTGCGTGTTCTTAGAATCAAACAACTGAATATTTTTCATATGCAATTTGTACAATTTTTATATAAACAAGATAAGCGGAATCTGTGGCTAAATTTTATTTCAAATGTGAATTCTTATAAAACAGATTGTGTCATGTACTATCATTTTACAAGACAACTGGGCCGGATTGTTGACCGAGAGAGTAGAGCTTCCCAAGAGAACACGTCTTTCGTCTTTGTCTATCTTGCTCACTTCATCATTTCAGTGACAAAGTGAAAATATCTGTTCTTTTAGGAAATTCTACTCCCTCGTGTCAAAAATCTAACCACTTATATCTTGTAACTAAATTTCAAAATAGTTTGAATAGCATTGCACTGCAAATAGAGATTTCTGAATAATAAAGTCTCAATTTTACTTAAAATCCGTCAATAACGCTGGGCTGGATTTTTCCAGTGTACTAAGTGAGAGTCCGTTCAACGTTTTCTGTGCCATGCCGTTACCCTGACAACTAAAATCGATCAATCCACGTTTCTATATATACTTACATCCACCTGGGTATGTGTATAAGCCATAACAAGCTCGAAACTTCTTAATCTCATGTTTCGATGTTTACGATTTGGATTACAAAGACTGCCTGTTAAATATCAAAACTGAATGATTGTTTGATTCAAAGTTTTTTTTGTAAAATAGACCTTATTATCAAGTTTAATACAGCCATTTACTTCAAAAGGGATTGTTATATTTATATGTCGAGGATAAAGAACAGAAATAGACGTTGTTAGAGCCAACGAGTTGTTTGTCTTCTCTGTATCATGCTTGTTTTGTTTCTATCTCCAGCTATCTTCATACCAACAGCTACCTGCTTCCAGTAAGTCCTCCTTTCGGAATGAAGTTAGGCTTTATGAGTCAATTCTGAGCATATCTGTAAGGTCTGTAAGCAAAAATCTGTAATAGTTACAAGGCAACTTACTATATCTCACAGTTTCTGTAACTTATATGTGACTTCTCAGAATCGACCCATTAGTTTTATGTTGAAGGTTCATAGCATTCTTCGAATAATACATGAGGGCTTTCGAATCAACCAATCTTGGTGAATTTTGCCATTGGTATTTGATGTAGCAGAGCTACCTCCATACCAACAGCTACCTGCTTCTAGTAGGTCCTCCTTTCGGAATGAAGTTAGGCTCTAGTTTTATGTTGAAGTTCATTTCCAAAATACTGCGAATCAGTCTCTTCCAGCAGTCTGCTACATAAATACTTGGAGCGGTTTCAGACGAGACACTTTGTGGCCGGCTACTAGTGTCTGAAAAAAATTGCACGCTAAAAATACATTATTCCTTATCTGTGTCTCGTGTGAATGTGTCTATTGATATTAATGTATATTTAGTCGCGCGATTCTTTTCAGACACTAGTAGCTGGCCACAAAGTTTCTCGTCTGAAAGCGTTCTTAATGTATTTTTAGCCGCGCGATTCTTTTCAGACACTAGTAGCCGGCCACAAAGTGTCTCGTCCGAAAGTGCTATTAATGTATTCTTAGACGCGCGATTCTTTTCAGACACCAGTTTCTGGCCACAAAGTGTCTCGTCTGAAAGCGCTCTTAACGTATTTTTAGCCACGCGATTCTTTTCAGACACTAGTAGCCGGCCACAAAGTGTCTCGTCTGAAAGCGCTCTTAACGTATTTTTAGCCGCGCGATTCTTTCCAGACAATAGTAGCCGGCCACAAAGTGTCTGGTCTGAAAGCGCTCTTAACGTATTTTTAGCCGCGCGATTCTTTTCAGACACTAGTAGCCGGCCACAAAGTGTCTCGTCTGAAAGCGCTTTTAATGTATTTTTAGCAGCGCGATTCTTTTCAGACACTAGTAGCCGACCACAAAGTGTCTCGGTGAAAGCGCTCTCAATGTATTTTTATCCGATTCTTTTCAGACACTAGTAGCCAGCCACAAAATGTCTCGTCTGAAAGCGCTCTTAACGTATTTTTAGCCGCGTGATTCTTTTCAGACACTAGTAGCAGGCCACAAAGTGTCTCGTCTGAAAGCGCTCTCAATGTTTTTTACCGCGCGATTCTTTTCAGACACTAGTAGTCGGCCACAAAGTGTCTCGTCTGAAAGCGCTTTTAATGTTTTTTCAGCCGCGCGATTCTTCTCAGACACTAGTAGCCGGCCACAAAGTGTCTCGTCCGAAAGCGCTCTCAATGTATTTTTCAGCCGCGCGATTCTTCTCAGACACTAGTAGGCGGCCACAAAGTGTCTCGTCCGAAAGCGCTCTCAATGTATTTTTAGCTGCGCGATTCTTTTCAGACACTACAAACACTAGTAGCCGACCACAAAGTGTCTCGTCTGAAAGCGCTTTTGATGTGGGTATTTTTAGCCGCGCGATTCTTTTCAGACAATAGTAGCCGGCCACAAAGTGTCTCGTCTGAAAGCGCTCTTAAAGTGAGGAAACAACGAGATTGCACTAAAAACTAACACTGCTTTTAAAATGTTGAAATTGAATATGAAAATCATCCCGGAGAGCTGAGTTTTGAGTGAAATATCCCGAGCAGTAATCACCGTTAAACAAGTTTAAAACTAAGTAACCAATGTCGTCGAAGAATTTGAAGAAAATGCGTTGTCGAAATCCAATTCAAACTTTTATTTATAGCGGAATTCTCCGTTGACACAATTTACTATGTAAATTAGCGTCACAGTAACTCGTGAAATATATTAAATCGGTATGAAATTGGGGCTTGGAAATGTTACAGTATGGCGACTTTAATATTTTATCGGCCTAAACCGAGAACTGTGGGGTGGGCACCATGAATAAAAATGATTGTTTCTCCGACATCTGGAAATTAAAATGCTGGATGCTTATTCATTATTTATTTTTTGTTTCATCATTCAAAATAGGATGAAGCTGATAATTGTTAACTTCATTGCCTCTGATGATTTTATTTATCAAATTTAAGGTTAGCTATATGTCAAAATGGCAAATAAAATGAACGACATACTCAAAAACCGGATATACGTCAAAAACGATGACGCACACCAAGAAGGGTATTGTATGAACTATATGTATTCTTTCATATATTTCCAAGCTAAAACTTTTTTAAGAATGTCACAGACTAACAGTTTACTGAAGTGGGGAAAACATTTGTTTTACGTCTTCACATTGACCTTAGAAAAAAAGATCATTGGGAATTAGGAGAACCTGAATTAAAAATAAGGATTGAATTTTATTGACGTTGTTTTGTATAAATAATTTATTATTTTGGTACTAGTGATTCGCATAAATTTTTTTCAATAGACAATTGTTGTGTTTCGATTAAATGCTAATATTGAAAGTTCATCAAACTGATCAAAATAGTCGAGACTGAAACAAGTTACGTTTTCGACATTTATCACACCTAACCCAACTTGTATTTAAAATAAGAGAACTGTTTTGTTTGTATATATAAGAAAATAGTGGTAAATAAAAAAGGTTTCCAATATCTTTTGTAGGGAAATTATATCATATCTCCCAACAGAAGCTAATGCGTTACGTTTGAGTTACAAGCGCCAACCAATTGAAAATAAATGTAAAATTTCAACGAAAAAATATCCTAAGTCATTGTCAAATGTAGGCAACCGCTCATATACATTGAAAAGCATGAAAAGCTATTGTTTTCGGCAAAGAATAATGTAACTTTAGTTACCTACCATAGTTTTCGTAGACAGAAACGCGGGTGTTGTCGTAATTACAGCACCATGGAGGAAACTCTTACTTCCCTGATACTTAAAGATATTGTGTAAATCAAGAATAAGATGAAATGTGCTTTATTGAATTCTAGAATTATCTTCTATTTATTTGATATTATAATTATTAAAAAAGCTCACCCAATTACACTGAAATCAAATAAAAAATTTGGACAATACACACTGCACGAAACTAGATACTTATCAACTATCAATTTGAGTAATAGACCGTTTCATGTTTGAAAAACACTAGAGCACTTCAACAACTTTCTTTTACACAGAACAGCGTTTTAATTACTTTTCGATTACACCTTCATAAAATATATTAAACTTTTAATATTTTTGGTATTCTCCGATAGTTAGAAGTACATATAAAATTTGATACTGGTGTGTTAAATAGAACATTAGCTAACATAAATGGTTTTTCAAATGAATTTTAAGGAAAAAATTATCAATTATTACAACTATTTTATATAATAATTCAATGATATTTGTAGATTATTATGATATTGCACACAGATTTCAATTTGGGGACAAATTTGGAAAATCTGAAACCAGAATAAACAGCTTAGTTCAAAGAAGATGGCTATAGTGGCGCCAGTACGTGACGTGACATACTATTTTGACAACAGCCCTGTGCTAAAACAATGAACAAAGCGTTCAGAACACGTGGTACTCAAAATAGTGAGGTTATGCTGATTTATAATGATAGATCGTGTTTCTTTAAAATTGTTTTTATTGTTGAGCTTGCATATTTAATAATATACAGTGCTTTTCAGATAAAAGTATCCACCTTTAATAACTTTTGTAATACTGGTATTTAGAAAAAATCCAAAAACACGTCAATTTATGTTGGAAGGGGCAAGCATTATGGCTTATTTAAACTTACTGGAAAAGCCCCCCCCTCACCCCTAGCAGCATCCCCTTTATTTTTTTAAATCACTTTTCATATTTTTTATGTAAAATTTAAATACTCCTCTTTGAGCTGATTTCAAAAATGTATAATACTTGTAGGTTAAAGTGGTTAGTTTATGAGATAAACAATTTTTCTTTTAAGAGCACAAATTTTACTTATTATTTACTTTCACCTTATTTGCCTGTACTAAAATGGGTTGTACAACAGATCAAACTCTTTAATCTTTTTAACTGTGCTATTTATTATGAAGTTACAATAAGTGTTCAAAATGAGTACCATTCACTTCCATACAATGGTATAATCTATTTTGAAATGCCTCTCTGACATTGCTTGATACGGCTGGATTTAATTGTCGACATTCATTTTTTATCCTCTCTCGTAAATCATCCAGAGATTCTGGTTGGGTAGCATAAACTTTTGTTTTTAAATACCCCCATAAAAAGAATTCTAGGGGTGTTAAATCCGGTGACCTAGGTGGCCACTCCATCATCTGCCCCCTTCTACCTATCCAACGAGCGGGGAATGTTTCGTTTAAAAATTGTCGGACAGGCATAGCATAGTGTGGGGGAGCTCCGTCTTGTTGAAATACCAGTAAATCTTCGGAAAGGTTATCATCATTTTCTATTATTGTTGTAATACGTGGGTCAACCCCTTCCCTGAGTAACTCAAGATATGATTCACCATTTAAATTTCCGTTGATGAAGAAAGGTCCGACAATGTAGTCACCTAGGATACCACACCAAACGTTTAACTTTTGGGGATGTTGTGTATGGAATTCACGCATAATATGTGGATCACTTTCAGCCCAATATCTACAATTATGCCTACTTACTAAGCCATTTAATGAAAATGAGCATTCATCAGAAAGGCAAATATTGTTTAACAATTGTGGATTGTTATTGATAATTTGCGTCATTGATTCGCAAAACTCTAGACGACGATCAAAATCATCTTCATTCAACTCGTGCACCAACTTAACTTTGTATGGGTGGTACTTGAATTTATGTAGAACTCGGAAAACTGTAGAAGATGAAACACCGATCGCTCTACTTATTGTTGACAACGATTGGGGTTGTTGAGCCTCTAAGCTGACTTGCCCTAAAATTGCCACTTGGATTGCTTCGTTATTCACGAGTCCCTCTCGCTTATGCACTTTATTGCAAACATACCCTGTTGTGGTAAATTTCTCCATCAGTTGAATTACATACTTATGAGTTGCATGTCTTCCGTCATGTAATTCGTTAAATATTCTAGCAGCAGCTCTTGCACAATTATTATTTTGGTAGTATAAACCTACAATTTCAATTCTTTCTTGCAAAGAGTAAACCATTTCAGAGAAACAAAATAAATAATGTATCAAATTACACTATCAATAGTGACTACAAATTCTAGTTGACAATGTCAAAAAATAGAGTTTTTTAACATAAAAAAATAGAAAAAAAATAGAGTTTTTTGTTGTTTGGATTTTTTAAGTAGAATAAATAGCACAGTTAAAAAGATTAAAGAGTTTGAACTGTTGTACAAACCATTTTAGTACAGGCAAATAAGGTGAAAGTAAAAAATAAGTAAAATTTGTGCTCTTAAAAGAAAAATTGTTTATCTCATAAACTAACCACTTTAACCTACAAGTATTATACATTTTTGAAATCAGCTCAAAGAGGAGTATCCAAATTTTACATAAAAAATATGAAAAGTAATTTAAAAAAATAAAGGGGATGCTGCTAGGGGTGAGGGGGTGGATTTTCCAGTAAGTTTAAATAAGCCATAATGCTTGCCCCTTCCAACATAAATTGACGTGTTTTTGGATTTTTTCTAAATACCAGTATTACAAAAGTTATTAAAGGTGGATACTTTTATCTGAAAAGCACTGTACAATATAGGTTAATAGTTGTTTGTTGTTTGATAATTATTGATCGTGTTCATTGTTTATTGTTTTACCACAGGGGTATTGTCAAGTGTCAACTGTCGTGGACATGCCCTATAAACTTGGATTTTGTTGTTTATTTTAAAGTGACAACCTCTAGCCTAGTGAAAATGTATGATACTGGAACTCAGTGTACAATCTGTAGTAATATCACAAGAGAGTGAGAATAAATTGGTAATAATTTGACAGATTTTAGAAAACTTGTCGCCAGGAAATAGATACGAGAGTTCGAAGGGCTCGAGTGGCTGTTGCGAAATGGCGACAAGTTTAAGAAATTCCACCTATAGAGAATATTTTTGTGAAACTTAATGTACGTAACAGACAAATTGATAAATCTTATTATAGACAAACAAGTTTGTATTATTGTACGTGTAATAATGTAATCAGGAAGTATGTTAAAATGTTACTTAATATGAACAGGTTAAACTACATACCAGTAATAATATTAAACAGTCACAACATAATATAATATGGTATAGTTGCAGTTGAAATTATAGTCTAGTTCACAGGTTTAAAAATGTAATGTTTAGTTTTCAAATTGTTTTCCTAAGCAGATTAACTTTTAATGGGGATTTAATGGTAAAAATGAATAGAATCAGTAAGGAAATACACCGGTATAATTTAGAATCTTGTATTACTGACAAAAAATAAAAATGAAAGTTTTTTCCTCCAGAGCGAGATAATGGTCGCTCTTTATGTAATTGGATACATTTTCCTTTTTGCTAATATTGGTTAGAGAATTCCAATTATATAATTATACAGGGTGTAACAAAAAGGCAGGTCATAAATCATACCACATATTCTGGGGCTAAAAATAACTAGATCCAACCCAAGTTACCCTAGTACAAATGTGCATGCGAAAAAAAGTTACAACCCTTCCCAAATGAAATAAATATAAATATTTCGACAGTTGTTCGACAAATTATGATGAAAGTTGACAAGTGGCTTTCTTATGATTAGATCATCTTAAAAAAATTAAGGAATTATTGCACCCCGTTAAAAATTTAGATCCCCTAAACACCCCAAAATTTTTGTGTAGGTACATTACAATTTAATGCTTATTGTGGCACCATTATTTAAACACGTTATTTTTGACACTTTTTTGCCCCCCAGTACTTTTCACAATTATCAGATTTTATCGAGTAACAAAAATTAAAGTCAATGAATTTTTAAGTATTTCGAGGGTCACAAATTTTTGATTGAATTTTATCTATTTACAAATGTGTAGTTTTTATTAGATGTTGGAAATGGCCCCCATTTTCTTGAATACACAGTCGGCACCGTTTTACTAACGAAAACCGAATATTCTGGAAAAGCAATGGCTTCTGACGATATCTAATTGCAGCCTCAAGGATTCCTTTTTTCGCATGCACATTTGTACTAGGATAACTTGGGTTGGATCGAGTTATTTTTAGCCCCAGAATATGTTATGATTTATGACCTGCCTTTTTGTTATACCCTGTATATCAAGGTTGAAATAATGATTTTCTTTATATCAAAACAACAGAAAATTCCTCTCACATAGATAATAGATATTTGGAATGCCTTAATTGAAATCCTTTATTGAATTACAAGGAAACATCTATCTACCGTTATATCGACTTTTTCAAAACAAAACTACAAAATGATGGCATTTTAGATAATTTTAAGAACTTATTACTGAATAAAACATTGAAATTGTTCTACAAAGTCTGTCTGACAACCAACTGACTCACACCACATGTCAAAACACACAAACTTCAACTCCAAGTGATCGGGTGACCCATGGGGGACCTAGCACAATATGGTTGACCTGTCAAACTCAGGTGTTATGGTTATGATCTGTTGAAGCAACATCATCATAATTGACGCAAGCTCATGACAGATACAGAACACATTTGTTTCCTATTTGTTCCATTTTATATGGAACTTCATATTAGATTTCAAAAACAGTTTTCACTGCAGTTACCAGTCCTCTGTATATCTCAAACATACATAGACTAATAAAAACACGTAATTCTGTGTATAGGTATATATACATGTAAATCCAATTATATTCCCTCCTGATGAATACTCCATTCAAATCACTTCCTATTTTATTTTTTTTATATCTACCAAACCATTTATTTCCAATTAAACTGAATTTTAGAACAGTTTTACCAACATACACAAACCCCAAGCGTAACCAGGGCCGCATTTGTAAAGCCCAGTCAACCTTTAAATGTATGCAACTGATATGATGTAGGTTGGAATTTGATTGGCGAATTTATGCTTGAGTGGGCGTACTAGCTTTCGTCTATGTTTTTAGGGCATAATTTTCAGAAATAATTGTAAAGAACGCTAAACAAAGATGCCATATTTCCAAGGGTTTTATTTGAAGTTTTCATAACTTAATTTAAACGTTAAACGAAATACAACCTAGTAATAATGAAATAGAAATTTCGACTACATTCTTTGGTTATAGGTACCGACCGCTATTGTGGAAAACGGGATGAAAACTTTGTACAAGTTGACACAAACCTTTTTTTGTTTGCCATTAAAATGGGCTTGATCACCTTGACTATGTCAAAACCACTCGTAATAATCCTTCCACTTGCTCCATTAATTAATTTTTGTGAACACTGCCAATATTTATGTACTCTGTCTTTTGATTTTCCATTTGCAGAGACATTTTTTCAAATCTGGTACCTGCTGTGTCTACATTCCTCAGCCTCCCTATCTTGGTGACTCCTATAGCTCTTCTAAGATATTTCATTTCTGCTGCTTGATCTTACTTTTCTGTTGTTCTGTTAAGACCCAAGATTTACATCCAAATGTTCGTATTGGTCGATATAGCTTTTTGAAAACCTTCATTTTTGTCTGCTTCGAAATTTTTGTCCCTCTTTCATCCAATGTTACCCCTAAATATTGGAAATAATTCACCTGTTCTATTTTTTATCCATCATAGTTTTCTCTGTCCTCTTCCTTTGTTTTATTCTTGTATATATTCCCTTTATCCTTTAGCATATGCCATTTGCGGTAAACTGAACAGTGATATTTTCATTCAAAAGAAAACAGTTCAATCGAAACGTCTAGTCGAATTACTATCAGGTACAAAGACTAGTGCATGATGGAGAATTTAATTTCATTCCAGTTTAGGTCGTTAAAATTAATTTCGGAAACAATTCGACAGGATAAACGTCCTTATACAGTAAAGTAAAGCTGCTAGTTCTACCAATGTTTACCGAGAATTACATAAATGTCGGACCAAATTAAGTTCTCTGCACTTTGTGTGAATGGGAAGATGGCAGAGAATAACGCCGCTGACGTGGTTTCCAGTTTATGCACTTTGAGGTTAGCACTGGGTTCGAGATAGAGGAATTCTGCACGTATGTTGATAATGGCTATCAACAATAATACCATAAATAAGCGATCCAATTATGCAAAGTGCAATATTAACATTCAAATCAATAAAACATTTAAGATTATTCAACTTGTGATTTAATAATGAGAATTTTGATTTTTTCTTTAAATTTTGTTCATATTCGTGATAAAAACACATGTCTTTTGGGGTTTATATTTGAAAATATGCTTCCCCACGTAACACACAACAAAATCCTTAAATGCCTAACTCTAGTACAGTGAATAAGATAATAAATCATTTATGAGGCTGTGTCTTTTCTTATATTTGTCACTCAACGATACAATGCAATCTTATAAATCATGCTTGTATGTTAAATAAGCTCTCGTTCGGGAGCCATGATATGTCACCGGCTAGACGCTAGTTCCACATTGAAGCTAATGAACTACCCCTACCCCTAAGACGCCAATCCCTACTCCTCTCATATGCTGCCTAAATATCCTCCAATCCTCTCAATCCTGTTCTCTCTCGAACAATTATAAAATCTATCCCCAATCACTCACTTCTTTACTCAAAGATACTGACCTTTCTCTGATCTCCCCGCTTCCTCTACCTTCTTCTCCACCTTGGGCCAAAAATATCCCTACAATCGATACCACTTACCAATTATAATAAGCATGAATCTCCCACTGCACTTATAAAGAAAGCATTCCTAGAATTACTACAAAAAAGAACCTTATGATTCAATACTCTACACAGATGCTTCTGACTCCGGTGCTGGTTGTGCAGTTTCCACGAATCATGAACTCATAAGCTCCTTCACTCTACCTATAGTGTGTAGCGTTCACACAGGCGAGCTTTGAAGCATTTTTCAAGCTTTCAAAAGCATCCACCTACCCCACAAAAATATTGCAGTATGCACTTACTCCCTTTCCTCCATTCAATCAATCAAGTCAATCTTCACTGACCACCCAATTGTCCAGAACATACACGACATCTATCAAACTCTCGCTGCTCAAAATATAACAGTATCTGATTTCTTCAGGAAATCGTCCCGTTTGCCATAGCTGTAATGATACATTAAAAAATGTCTGTTAGGCACAATTTTGACGTTTATACAGTTTTGGAACTTAATCTGGAACTGAACATCCAATTATATTCAGTAAAAAACTCTATAGAATCCCTTAATAGGCTGTCTCTAGAATGGGTACCGGGACATGGGGGGATTACAAGTTACAGTTAGCTAAATATGGGTTTATAGATTTAGAACAAAGTATTACATAAAAGCAAACTGAAACTGGACGAATAAAGAACACCATTTCAAATGGAGGACAGAAAAATACCTTCAAAGAGTTTGCTGAACAAGGTAGACTAGACTATTGAAACTGGGTAAGAGCCAGTTGAAAACAGTTACCAACCTGGTCACTGGACACCGTATCCTGAGGAAATATCTGCACAGAATGGGAAAATCCAGCAAACCTTCTTGAAAAACTGATGAAAGTCTCCCCAGTTAAACTATAGTGACATATATAGAAGGTACGAAGCTTCTGGAATGGAAGTAGATAACATGGGAAATGGTACGATGATCAGAGGCTCAATATTCCTAAATAATCTCACGAAACCCAGTCAAGGTCAACATTGGTTTGGCATAAGGCCTGTATATTAAATCGTTTTCTTTTTTGATTTATAAGCGGTTAATTGAGCCCGATAATAAGCAAGTTGTGTTTTTATTCATGTTTTCTTTTAATTTATTCGACTTTGTCGTGCCTTTATCCTAATCTTGCTCCAAAATATTTTCGCAGCATAAAATATTTTCCTTTTGCGATATTCTTGTAGATCGCCATAGAATAATAATAAAAATCGATCTTGTACCATTTTGAAAGCATACTTTTTATATCAACATTCACAATATCAGTTCGTGACCGATAACTCATTTTTATGAGTGAAGGAGTAAAGAATATAAAAATATGTTGCGTATTAATACAACCAACCAATACAGATTTTTCTACTTTGGTAGTTAGAGCGTATGCCGTGCTACACGCAAAATGGATTGCGTGACGAGGTACTGTTTAGTTAGCGAGGAGAAATTCTTGAAAAAATCATGAAAGGGTAACTAACTATACAGTATTTATTTCATTTGTTCTTTTTTTGGATGGAAATGCGTTAAATTTGCATTAAATTTATTGGAAATTATTTGGACCAAATTTTACCTACTGCTATTTTCTAAGAAAAAACTCCCGGTCATTTTCGAACGAAAAAAGTCTATATAGACAAAGACGATATTAGCACTAAAAGTTCGCAAAACCCTATTGTGTCTACTACACAATCGACACGGCAAACGCGTTGCTTCACGTGACGTATTAGAGCCTCTTAGCAAATACTTTTTGTTTAACACTTCATACATTTGTATTTTATGTGATTTCTTTACGGATCTCAAACCCCTCGATATAGTAGCTCGTAAAATATCATATCTCAAGCAATAATTCCACTTTCAGGCCAATTGTGATCTTTTAACAATGCTGAATATTTTTCATCTCAATCGATAATCAACATACCGGAAAAATACGTGAACACATGCGTCTTTTACGATGCTATATGAACGCGATTCTGCATCGGCAAGATTAGGTGTCTAAGCGTTTTATTTGTGGTTCGATTCTGATGAACAATTACGGATACCTTAGTGAGACGCAATCGGTGGTTAAATGCTTTTATCGCGAAAACACACGAGGGATAAATTAGGGGCAATAATAGCTTATATAAATACACTATTTTCAATGCTCTATAAGTTTAAAATTGATATAAGAAAAAAGGTAGGGCGTGTCGCGGGACACACGGTAGGAACTTTAGTTCCTTTTAAGCAAACATTATGTAACACATCTGATGTTATAGATAAACAATTTGCATATTATTCAGTGGTCGAGTAGTAAGCAAACCAGACTCTCACGCGGTAGACCCGGGTTCGATTCCCCGTGAAAAAGTTTTTTTTTATTGTTAATTTTATTTTTAAATAATTATTTTGCTTGATTAATAATGACAACAGATAGACGTTTGAAATATTTAGCAGAATATTCATTATTATAGATAATGGTACGGTACCCTTCATGAGGGAGTTCGACTGGCAACATCAACTTATAACAGCATTGTATATTTAAAAAGGGAAACCGTAGCATTATACAAATTGGGCATTCAAGAACTGTACGTTTACCACGAAAAAATTAGTGGAAACATAAAATTGAATTGATAAATTTTCAATTTGAAGTTATATTACGGTTTATAGAAATTTCTATTTTCTAGATTTTTTCTTAAGTGGGTCGTAGGAAAAATATGCTGTTCGACTCGTGTGGATTGTCCACATCGCACTTGAACGATTGAGCACTTCGCCTACGGCGTCGTGCTCAAACTTCGTCCTTGTGCGATATGGCCATCATATCCATACTAGTTGCAAAAAATACTATTTCTATCAAAATATGCACTTTTACGTTTAAAAACAACCTGCCAAATGTCAAATCAATTTATCCATCCATTTTAAAGTTATCGAATTAAAACATTCAAGTTTTCAAAATTCCAACACCCTGTATTTCGAAAAGCAAATAGGCTAGACCCCTTAATCCTCATATCATTTTGTCCAATTTTACGAGAGGAATCTACATGCAAACGTTGTAATTACCCTCAACGTTCGAGATGCTTATACCATTTTTTGCGCGATCGTATTGAAATAAATTCCGAATAAAATAATTTAAATTTCTTCGAAATGAACGAAATATCAAAAGTGACATCTCGATCAGTTTAAAATATATTTTGTGCATTTTGGTGAAATTGTTTTTATTCTATTTATTACTTTTCGACGTCTGAACGGTAAGTAAATGACTTACTGATGTGTTAAACTTAGAAACCAGTAAACACAACCTACCGTCCTGACAACCGATGCTGTAAATAAACAAAAAAGATCAATCGTGCAAAAAAATATGGAAATAATAGTAAAAATTTATCAGAAAAAATTCAAGTAGATCACCAGCACTGCGGAAACCAGCTTTGCAAAGAATTTTAATATAGCATCGGTGGTTCAGTGGTAGAATGCTCGCCTTCCACGCGGGCGGCCCGGGTTCGATTCAAGGCTGAAGCATATGAAACGCTGCTTCGTGAACGAGAGAGAGACTCAGGAGAGAGCACACGCACGCAAGCAAGGCACATAAAGAAGCAACGTAACATAACGTAACGTAACGGTCAGATCTTTTGCGTTGCGACCCCCGGTCGCTCAAACATGACCTGACGTAAAGAACTGAAGTTCCAATAAACGTAGTTAAAAATATATTCAATTAGTTATTAACATATTTTAAAAATGATCTAGCATACTTAACTTCTACCTATCATGAAACACTAGCTATTTTCAAACCTATCTGTAGCCTGCGCTTAAGCACCTGTCAACAGAAATTTTGTTTGAATCCAACAAGATTTAAATATGTACACAGTCATTTTGCAGCTCTCGATATCCCAGGCTAGTTCAGGCACTTGCTTTACTATGAAAATCTCCCTGTTTCATTGAAGACCTAAGTTGAATCTACCTTATTAACTATATTTCATCCAGCTCGCAAATTAGATGTATGCCTGAAATATTTTGCATTAATTGGAAAAATACTGACTCCAATTATTTCTGACATGTAACACTTGAACGTTTAAATACCAAATGACAAATTAAGTGGGTGCTAATGAACGCCCTCCCAGCTATGGTATTAGTTCAAATGACACGGTAATACTTTCGTAACGCTCATTTGTAACTTGAATTATCGAGCATTCAATTATTAGAGCGAACGAATCTTTAAATACCCAAATGATACGGAGAGAGCCATTTTGGAATGTAGGTGGTAAATTGAAACCGCTTATTCGCCAATTTAACTTCAACTAATCCTTGAAGCACTATTATTTATTATAATCATGACCAAGCATTTTGTGATAGACGGGCAATAAATCGTTGATTATAGAAGATAATGGAAAGTACGTTTGTCAAATGAATAATATCATTATTTATCTAATTCAGAGTCCATGTTACATTTTTTTGTGGATCTACCGACCGGTCTCTGTTTTTCAAGCAAAAGCTACAAGAATTAGGTTAAATACCCTTTCTGGGGCAATCTACTATCGAAACAAAAGGAGGTGAGGGGCACTGTCACCAATAATCTAAGTTATCGTCTGAAGGACAGTTTTTTTTTGCCTAAATGTAGTTGATAACACCGGTCAACATGATTTTTCGGTCTGACTGCTACATGTTAAATTGTGGTTCGTCCTAAGACAAAAGAAAGGAAAAAAAAGTTTGCTTTTGTAGAAACTAGAGCGATTTTCCAATTTTTCGGCAAAAATTACTGATTTTTATGTTATTTCTACACTTTCACTGTAAATTATAATCAGAAAGCATTTTTTCGGATACAAGAGTCTTTTTTATTGGAGATTTGTAATAAACAATAACATATAGATGTAAAATAACAAGAAATTGATGTCTAAAGGTGAATATTCTTCATATTTCTTCTATGCTCGTATAAGTTCTCTCGTATTAAATCCGCAGGCGAAGTGAGGTACCCAATTTTCATTTTGATTACTGATTTTCAGGTTAAAATAGGCTTCGCAAAGTTTCAAAATTATTGATAACGCAAATTTTTTACTTCAAACTTTAATAAATTCACCGCAAATAAAACAGATTGAATCAACATCATTTTTACACTGTCTTGATGCCATTTTTCAACTGAGTAATACACAAATGTAGTTGTTACAGCTGTAGTAAGCAAGTTAACATTCACTACTGTGCCTCTTACAAATAATAATACAGTTTACTTTCGGGTTAATCAAAGTGCTGCCATCTTTTGCTTATGAAAAAATTAAATTATACTTATCGTTGTAAATCAGTTCAAAGCAAACTTTACGAACTACATATGAATATTTAAGTGTTTTCAATGTCTAGAATCAGAATATCATCTGTATGTTCCTTGTGGTATATTATTCATTCTTTTTTTTAATTTCTTGGGAAATTAAACCACAATATTTTTAAATTCTTTATTTCAACGTTTCGGTAGCGTTCCAGCTACCGTTGTCAAGAAAAAATAAGTAGAAATTAATTTTTATTCCTAACTGACACAACAGCAAAAATTTGACAACTAGACAATCAAAAAATTATTTTGAAGTTTAAGACTGCAAAATTTTGTTATCAAATTTTTATTAAGGTCCATTCATAGTAGATCATATCTGTGGCAAAATGTAAAATGAAATATTTCATTTTATGACATTCCAACGATATGATAGTCTACTAGAAATGGAATCCAGTGAAGTGCACGTTCCAGGAACGGTTTTTATTGGGATAGCGCGTTTTTTTCGCTTATATTGGAAATGTTGTTAATAAAACGCGTTTCTTGATAGTTGTTTTTGTGTATGAATATTTAAGTTTTTGAAATATGTATACTCAGTTTTGTGATTTTGTGTATTGAAATGTGTATCGATTAACAACTATTCAAATTATAAATCATAAGAAAACCTGGATAAAAACTTATGATGCTATCCTGATAACGCAGGTAATTGATTATTGGAAATTTCTCTTTCTAACATTGGTAACCAAATTTGACTACATTCGGCTGAAATACTAGCTACACATTTATCTGCATTAAGTTGTATTAAAGCACTTTCTTTGATTTTCCGTCTTTTATTATTGGGTTCTTTTAATATTATTTTTGATGAATCCCATTGAATTTGATGACCCTCTTCCCAAGCATGTTTGCAAATAGCTGACTTAAAGAATTCCCTATCTTTGATATATTTTTTGTGTTCGTTTATTCGTACTTTCAATGGTCTAGATGATTCACCTAAATAAAATTTGTCGCATTCACATGATATTTGATATATGCAGTTTTTTGAAGATTGTTCTTCATTCTTTGGTTTCGTTTTTGTTAGTATTGATCTCAATGTATTATTCGATTTAAAACTAGTTCTAATATTGAATTGGTTACCAATTTTATTTTTTTGATTCTTCCTGATAAACCCTTAACATACGGTATTGTCAAGTTTCTAAGAATTATGTTAGCTGAATTATTAATATTATTGTTATGGGGTATTAACAATGAGCCCCTCTCTATATGCTTAATCTCCTTATTTACAAATTCTGCAGGGTAATTATTGTTATTCAAAACATCTTTTAAAAAAGTTTTCTCCTTTGTAAATTGATCATCACTAGAACAAATGATTCTGAATTTAATCATGAGAACAGAAACCCAAGAAAAAATATTCTTTTCGTTGACCGGTGTAATTGGTGTAGACGAAAGAGGCTTGCAGTCAATGTTCACAAAATAGAAGTAATTAACTATATATGCCATAAGGCACTGGCAGGTCTAAAACCAGTAATGCTAGAAAAAACGCAGAACCATTGGACAATGATACGAAATATTTTTCGATTACAGCCTCACGCTTACAAAAATCTACACAGACTCAAAGCTGTTATGAAATTGTGCAATATCTGCTAATTATGGGAAGAAATGGCAAACAACACATTTTATACTAGTTCAATAGCCTGGCAAATGTGAGATTTTTGAACTAGGCGACGAAAGCAGCTAGATCTTTTCTAATTTTTTGTAAACTTTTCCAATTTAAATATAAATAGTTCGTAATTGCTAGTTTCATGCATTGCTTGGTAAATAATTTGTGAAGTTTGTTAACTAGTTCTTTATATCATATTTTGCCAAAGTCTATAGCGACATCTAGAATGAGAGTTGGGCTTAAATTTGGCTTGTTTTTGTTAAATTACTTTCCCAAAAATTATTAACCACTAATAGAGAAATTCAGCTTCTCAGTTGGCTAGAAGAAGCAATAATTGTCAACTTCAATAATATTGCTTAAGTCGACGTAAAACTCCAAGATTCTAACGTTACACGAAATTAAACAGCTTAAATTTAAAGTAAACTCAGAGACGTGTATATGAGCGTGTATCCATTCTTGTGTAAACCAATAGCGTTATAAAAGAAATTTAGCACACTCGAACTTCTACCAACAAAACTAATTTAAAGTTTTTGTTTGTTCTTCATCACTGCTTTTGTAAGTAAGTGAAAATGTCAATAACAATATAACTGTTTTAATATATATAGCTAGAAACTCATACCATATAAACAGTTACGTGGCAAACTGATCAAAACTTTCTGGAAGTTAGAGATTATCGAATTTTCACTATCGAACTCCATCAGGAGCAAGAAAGTGGTTATGATAATGTTTTTAGTTGACTTTTTTTACACTGTCGTATTTATGCCGAATAATTAATTAAATAACGGCCGATTTCATAATGAATAACTAAAGTCCACTTTACCGAAAGGAGACTTTACACTAAAGTTCTCTTTAAAGTAGTTGTTGCCGTCGTTTGGTGCAATAATGAATATTAAAGTGTCCTTTTCATAAAGTATCTTTTAAGTAATTTTTAAAGTGTTGATTAACCTGGAATTCATGGATTTTGACAGATGAACTTGAACTAAAATTAGAGGTTAGAAAATTATTCATATCATATGATCAACGACTAAACTAACACAAAACTAGCAAACGTCGCTGTTGGCACAAAAAAGCACAAATATAAAAATTTTGAGGTTATATTTTAGTTAAATGACACTTTAGAGAGTTAAAAAGTCGAGAAATCGACACTTTAACCTTAAAGAATATTTTGAGTTTAAAGCATACTTTAAATTGGTTATGAAATCAATAATATTTATTGAAGTATCCTTTAAACTTAAAGTATCCTTTATGTTTCTTTATGAAATCGGCCGTAACCATAATTGAATCAATGATTTGAAAAAAATATTTAAATTTCTCATAACTTTTGTCATTATAGTAGAGATTCATTATTTTAGATTAATTTTCTCTATTAATTTTTAACTTAATTGTGTAAAATATTATTTGATCGCAGCTTTGTTACCATTGGTAGTTTGGTACCATTTTCTATTTGTTATAGCCTGATGATGGTAATTGTTACCGAAACTAGTTGCAAGTTTTGAGTCCCAACGGACATTAAATATATTGTGGTTTGACTTTGAGTTTCATTGAACTCTTCATTTACCTCAAAGTACATTTTTCGATCCATTAACCTGAAATAGTAATAAATTCTGTCTTTGTTAAACGCTTGCGCTTTCAAATTCATTAATATTAATGTTACTTATTGTATTTGATTAAAATTATTTTTTATAACGATCCCACTTTTATATGCAAACAAAAACTAATTCCATAAGCAGCCATTCCCGAAAACGGGAAACGGTTATAATTTTAGCAAAATAAAGCGGAATGATGTTTAAAAAAAAAACCGCCTTGTTGCGGCGGCCTCAACAAATTCTAATTTTGTAGCATGCTGCGTTTGCATTATTAATTTTTTTTCTAGGCCATTCTTTTGAAATGTAATTTAATATCAGATGTAGTATGAGTAATTTTATCCCTCGCGGATTCACCACAGTAGGTGTGTTTTTTTATGAAAGACACTTTATTAATAGAGGATAAATAATTGAAAAGTGTTTTTTCCAGTTTTATGGTTCATTTACGATAAGTCTGCAATTTTGACATTTGTAGTAACAATTGCAGCTACTGAACAAAATCTAAATATCCAAAGTGTAAATGGAATAATTAATCATATAAAGGGGGAAGTTACGGTCCAAAAGTTGTTTGCCGTGTCCGGGGTTGCCAGACTTTTGTTGTCAAAATCAGACAATTTCATCAGAATTTCTTGTGATGGTTTGTCGTTTTCATTCGCATTTTATAGTTTGTTATTTACTGTGTAAATTTTAATCTGTTTTTTTCATAATTATTTAAAAGAGAGTATCGATTACTGCGTCGCAATGCATAAGTCTTTATCAAGGGGTTGCAAGGAGATGGTATCATCCCTAATATCATATTTTGAGAGATAACGAGATAACGGTGGACCGCTAATTCCTTTTACTTCTGTGAGAGATGTAAGTTTTTAATAAATACATCGTTACTTAAACTGCAATAACGATGCAATTCAACATGTGCATCAAGATAACATTTTTCAGTTAAACTTAGGGTTTCAAACTTGGACATCTTTAAATTTATATATTCAATTATCAAAATTTAATAATGTCTGCTCTTATTTTTGAGTTGAATGTAATCTTATAAAATAAACAACTTATCAACAGAAATTTATGCCAACAACTGGGAAAAAATTACAACGTGGCAACGATGTAAAACATCGGTCATGTTTTGTTATTGCAAACTTATCGTAAATGAACTTTAGATTTCGTCTTTAATAATACACGAGTTCTCTATCATTTAATAAAAATAATAGCATTGTCATGAACATTGCCAAAAAAATAGTGCATTTCAAAGCTTATGTACCTAAACCTTGACGTCTCATGACAATCTCACACGAACAGGCAGAATTAGCGATTTTCCGCCGGTACGGAGATGTCGTTATTTTTGTCGGTAGATCGAACGAGGTTCCTTCTTGAACCGCTACCCAGTCTAACGGCGTGGTTTGGCGCATCCTGCCATTCTTATTGTTATATACTTGGTATATACTATAAATGACTTGCATTCATAAAATCGGAATTTTAATTCAATTCTCCTACCATTCGCTACAGTTTCTTGCATCTTATCGTGCACATCAAGCACAAAAAATGAAGATATGTATCATCTGTCAAGCGTTAACTGAGAAAATATTAGTCGTAATAAATAATCGTCAATAATACCAATCGAAACATTGACCGAAAAGTGTATTGGAATCGAGTAGCATGTGGATTTACATCAACCATGAATTACTTTGAACGCGATAGATGAGGATAGATAAATGTTAAATATATGTTACCGTGAAAGACCGAAAATAGTAAATAGTAAATGTCAACATTCGCCGGTGGATGTCGACAAATGTCAAATGAAAGTCCGAACATTTCTTAATTCTATTATACATTCGGACTTTCACCGGTCCGGTGAACCTCGGACACTACAGGTCGCGAAGTAGCGAAGTAGCATATCACCTTCTCCAAATTTTTTAACATTTGGTGCTCCCGCTATATATTGCATTCGGATAATGGCAGAGAGTTCAGTAATCGAGTCATATCTGAACTATGCGCTATGTGGAAAGATGTTAAAATAGTGCACGGAAAGCCGCGTCACTGTCAAACACAAGGCTCAGTTGAAAGAGCCAATCAGGACATACAAAAAATATGTTAACTGCTTGGATGCAAGACAATAACTCAAAGTGGTCAGAAGGTTTGCCATGTGTCCAATTCGCCAAAAACACAACTTATCAGGGAGGAATACGCCAGAGTCCTTATGAAATCCTGTTTGGCGTTAAACCAAAAAGGGGTATTACATCGTCTTCCCTCCCTCGCGGGCAAATTTCAAACATTGAGACCGAAGAACAGCTAGAAGCTTATGTTGAAACAGACATGGATAATGAAAATACCATTGGAGCTGATCCGCAACCTGGCACGTCTCCATCTCAAGCACTGACTGATCCGCCACCCAACACATCTTCATCTCAAGCACTGACTGAACAACACGAGCTAATTTCTTTAAAAAGAGTAGCTGCAAAAGAGAATCTTCTACTTCAAGCAACAAAAATGTTGCGAACCTCAAAAAAAAAGTTTCCTCCTGCCCAAATTGGTGATACCGTAAGAATTCAAGTCCCTGATGTCGACCGTGGTCGTACAGACCCTCGAAATGTGCTAGCGGTTGGAATAAAGGATCCAAACTTTCATAGATTAGCTAACAAAAATGGTACCTTGAAGCAGCTTTTCACCTGTAGTCAGTTCGTAGTTTGTAAAGAAAAGTTACTTTCCATGGACGAAGTTTCAACAAAAGAATTGTCGCTAAGAGAAGCAGCTTCTGGTAATTCAAAAAGTGGAGGGCAAGGCTATACAAGTTGTAACTGCAAAAGGAAGTGTTCCACGACTAAATGCAGCAGGTAGTTTAAGTTGTTGCAATAAATAAGATATTGTTCTTATTTTTTATATTTCATTTTATATTTTTATGTTCTTCTGTTTGTTTCGAGTTCAACAAATTCCTTTTCCCATATTATTTTAATAAATAAAGACCTATGGATTTTTTTGTTGAAAAAAAAAATTCTTTTTAACATACACTATGAGTGCATCCTGAATGTCGACAATCGCCGGTGTAAGTTAGAAATAATGAAATTTCAACGATATTTCGGACATACGTCAAGCAACGTTGAGGATGTTGACATTCACCGGTGTATCTCGACATTCACCAGATTTCGGTCTTTCACGGTAACATATATTAATACTAGTTGACCCATCACTATAAATGATCCACCTTTTATCATTATTGGAATTTTTATTACCTACTGAAACTTCCTGTACAGCTAATAAAATATTATGGAAAAGTTGAGACAATTTGAAAATATTTCCTTAATGAAGTAATTAAAATTGTTTTAGAATGAGGTAAGAAATATCGTTATATTCGTAACAAGTATTTAACAAAATTTCTAGAAAACACATACCTAAATGTAAGAGATGTTCTATAGGCCCCATCTAAATTGGGAATAAATTACTAGAAATATTCTTTTTTTGATGTAAGACTTATATTCTTGCTACTACTCGTACAAACTTTTTTAAATCTACTGAAATCACTCATTCAGTGTTATTGGTCTGTGAGCCATTGAACTTCCACTTTGCTCAACGCTCCGATAAATTGAGTATCTGAAAATACTTCATGTGACGAAATGTTGCGAACAATAAAAAGTTAACGGCCAACGAACCCTAGACTTTACTGACCGTCTATATTTTTTTCAATTCCCGTAATCTATAGCAGTATCATGTGTTTCGTCTTAACAAATATATTCACCTCAATTTAGGGTTTTTGAGAATTGTTTTTTTATAACCAACTTCACACTCCCGAACAACACTGTTTATTTCTTGAAAAAGCGCTATACGTGATGACTATGTCTTATCACATGCTGATCTGGGTCTCTTTACCATTGTCATAAAAAAAACAAAGGGATTTTGTGAAGCTTTCAAGGAGTAAACAGTTTTATGAAAAAAAAAAACAGATGGACTAAGTTGGGAGGACTTAGATTACACTCACCCCTTTTCCATTATTCATGTTCCTTTTTTATTGAAAATAAAATAAACAATTGTAACTTTTTCTACGAAAAGTGTAAAACTACCATAATTCAAAGTATTAAGCTTTATAAACAAATTTATGATGGAAATTCGTCAAATAATGTACACCCAGTATATACTACAATACCTGAATATGAGCATGCTCCAAGTAAGAAAACACCGACATAAATGGTCAGCTGTAATAACGTATTAACACAAAGATGAATAAATTTTTGTTAAGTAAGGCAACCATACTCTTATGTGCATACCAATGTAAGGAGACACTATTTTATAATAAGGTGAAGTAATATGTTGATACTGTAGAAAATGACAAGAAAGTTGGAAACATTATTAAATCGTTGAAAAACTGGAATGAATAAAACTAGAAAAAATTTAGTGAAATTCTATCGAAAACCTGTCAGATCATACCATAGCTGAAAATTGACATGGCGAGATGATTGAATGTTCGCCGTCCCACTGTGCTAAGAACACAACAATGACCTTTTCTCAACACCTGGGACAAGGGATCGTTTGTTCAGAAAGGAGACCCCTGGATTGCTCCAAAGCGTCACTTAATAAGCTCATGAAGAAGCAATTACCACTACTCTGAAAAGTGGTTTGATACCAAAGTGCCCTCACTAACTGTCGCTCACAAAAAGCACAGTCATGCTTTTGCTGGTGAACACATCAGCTGGACAATGCTCGTTTGGACAATTGTAGTGTTCACGGCTGAAACCAGTGCATTTATGGCAAACTTTATAAAAAAAAGATATACAGAAGCTGAAGAGCTGAAGAACGTTTTGGGCAAAAATTCCTTTTAGAACACGATCTAATCTTGTCCTGATTTTGATTTGTAAGGTTCACCTTAAGAGGCGTGGTACATACCTAACCACCCCTCTGATCGATTCTTATAGAAAAATGGATCAATTTTCCCCTAGAAGAAATTTAAAACGTGGTGTGCTCTATGCCAAATCGAATTGGAGGTGTCGTAATTTATGCCTCTTCAGTTTAATCACTGTAATTCAATCCATAGGATGTGAAAGTTCCATAAATTTATGAATTATCAGGTTAGGTTTGCTTCTCAACATGATAATGTATCTCACACGCACTGCTTGTATATTGTAAAAAGTACTTTGCATTTCAACAAACAAATGTTTGCTGGAATTAAACTAATTCCGAGATAAATACTGTACTAATAATCATCGTAAACTTATAAAAATCAACAATAAATCAACGTTGACGAAATGTATTTATCCCGTGTCATGTGTCATAAGATTGTAAATCATCGTGAAACAAAGTAGCTCAATAGCATGGATGGAACGGTTTTATTTAAGCATCATTATCTTTCGGAAACACGCGGTTGATTCCGTACCACGCGGCTCGTTGGACCAATGCATTATTCCAAATTTGCTTTTTTCGTTTTTCAGAAACATTACCGATTCGCATCGCCTGTCACCGTATCCATTTTACCGATTCACGGAAATAATAGAACCAATGGAAAAATAGACTCGAGGACTATCACGACAAACATGTTATATAAATCGAGCCGGATGCAATCTAAATACGAAACTGACACAGATGGAAATAATAATTTTATCGTATTATTGGAAATCGGGACATTTTCATATGAACTCTTCAATTATTAACATTATAAACGCACCAATACCTACACAAAACCTTAGTTACGAAATCATATAATAATACTTTTGATACCAAATAATATTAGAACTAGTTTTCCTAAACACGTAATAGTTATTTACGTAACTAGTTATGAAAAGAGCGATATTGTTCAACAAGCGTGATATTTGCCAAAACGAGCGCTAGCGAGTTCTGCAAATTACGTGGGTTGAACAATGTAGCTCTCTTCATAACGTGTTTACGTACAACGTTTTATCTAATTCCGCGCTTTTATAATATTTAATAAAATCTTCAATTACAATGGTAATATTAAAGTGGATTTAAATGATGTTAAAAGTATTGTAACTATAAAGTATTCACCCAGAAAATTAACTTACTTTAAATAACTGTGTCCTTAATAATGTTTTTTTCAATGTTTATAAATCTTAAAATACTATTGAATTAAAATTATGGGGTAATTGTCATTTTAAATAATGAAATAATTGTCAGTTTTGACAGTACCTATCTAATTAATAAATTATTCTTTGAAACTCATGTTGAAACTTAAACAGTTACGTAAAGTTTTTACATAACTACTTTTCATAACTGATATATTATGAAGGTTATGAAAAATGTGACGTTACCTAACGTCAAGGAGTGACTTAAAGTGTCAAATTTGATAGCGGAATTAGATAAAACAATATTTTGACAGTTCTCAAATCTGATGGATACACATTTATCTTTATCGTCCGAGATCATAGGTATGTCCTCTGCAAGCAAGCACTCTTTTTCGATTCGTGCGGTTCCCCAAGGCCTAATACACTGGCGGAAACATTGCCGATTTGAATTTTGCGAGCAATGGACACTTTTCCCATCCACCAAGTTTTTGTAGGTCTAATATATCTCCTCAGCCAATCTCATACATAGAACAATAAAAATTTTCTCGGACAACCAAGCGGCTTTGAAGGCACTTAGCTCTCACCGTACAACGTCGAAATTGGTTTTAGACCGCCAAAAAAGACTGTTCTCAATAGGAGAGCTCAATAAAGTATTGCTGGTCTGGATTCCTGGCCATTCTGGCATGGATGGAAACGAGAACGCAGACTCTTTTGCAAGGAGGGTGCCGCACGTGTTTCTATCGAACCAGAACCTACGTTTGGCATCGCAATAAGTTTTGCCAAACAAACACTAAATACTTGGACAGCAAGAAGAGCTTTAGACTTCTGGCATAATTTACCAGGATTGGTTCATTCAAAGGCTTTTATACATCCTTCGAAGAATGTCTCCAAACAAATGTTAGCCTAGAGTAGGCATGACCTACGTTGTCCAACAGGCCACTGTCACTACTACTACTACTGAATGTGCAGGCGAGCCTTGACCTAGACAAACTAAAGTCAAGGTTCCGGCACTGAGGCTACTGGCGGGCCCATTGTGCCATTCCTGCTACGTAGACATACATGAAGCCGAAGCCGAGCCCTTCAATAAAGGCCACAACCTTTCTCAGTGGATGCCTGTTTGTGTCTCCAGGGGCCATGACAGGGACTCCGAAGATTCGCTTGCGTAATACAGCCCAGTGTGGACACTCTAAGAGAACATGGACTGACGTTTCGTCAGTCATGCCGCAAACCCCTACATAGGGAACTTTCATCTACTCCTAGGTTGTGGAGGTGCTTCCTCACACAGCAGTGCCCTGTTAGGAGTCCTGCCATCTTCCCCAACCTACTCCTTGGTAGTTCAATATCTGCCCCAGAGTGTCCATCAGTCGATCCCTTTAGTAGAAGTTTGAATTTTCTAGGACCCTGCAGAGCATTCCAATGAGCGAGGTGCTGGTTCCTCAGTCACTTCCTCGTCTTCTTGCGTATTGTTTGTTTTGTTAGGCCGAGGGTCGGGCCCGGGCCGCAGAAAGCAGTTGCCGCCCCTTTCGCAGCCAGTGCATCCGCCATTTCGTTGCCTTCAAGACCACAGTGGGCCGGAATCCATTCTAGCCGCACTGCGTTCCGACTTGCAAGATCAGCAAGTCGTTCTCGACATTTGTCAGCAAGTCCTGAGTTGATGGTATATCCACTCAGGGCTTTAATTGCTGCCTGACTGTCGGTGTATATGGTTATGCGTCGATCCACATAACCTCTGTCTAGGTTTATCTGCGCACATTCCAAGATAGCGTATATCTCGGCCTGATATGCAGATACACCATCACCCAGTGGTACACAGATTTGTGTCCTTGGGTTCCTAGAGTAAATTGTCATCCACTGTCATCTGATCCATCATAATAAAACTTGGACTGTCGGAAGTCGGAAGATCCGACTTGCCACCTTTGACTGGAAGATGATGAAACAGCAGAGCATATAATTTGTGCCTGCCCCGCCGAGGCTCGAATCAGGTATCTGATGTTTGGCAGGTTCTCTCTCTCGCTCTCGGACCTGAAATATCAATTACCAAATAAACTAATTGGCTTTGTTAAGAAGCTGAATTTGTTTGGTGAAATCTGAACACTTGTGAGCCACAATCGACACTACATAAGTTTGAAAAATATACTTCACCCGAAGAATTAGCAGAAATCATGGAAGATTATGTTACAATATGAAAAAAAAAACGGAAAGGACTACAAAGAGTTTCTGTTCGTGTAAATTGTGAATTGACGTGAATTATTTGAAAATAACGACAGTTGTTTAACTTTGTCATTTATAGTTGTATAGTAAGCTTGTACCGTTTGATTGAAATTTCATTTAAAATTAAGGAAAACCGAAAATAGTAGTAAACATTCCAAACTCGGACGACAATTCAACTGCAACTGTCAGCCAATCAACCAGTGCTCTGCACCTGAATGAATTTTAATTGCTTAAACACGCTAGTTTTCGAAACTCGGAAAGTATTTAAAACTTGATGACTTGTGTAAAGTTACAGTTTTAATTTAAATTTGAGCTTGATCTTAGTTTATTAGCTATTGGTAGTTATTCAAAAATAAAATTTAACATTTACCATTATTTTTTTGTACATCGAAATCAATATTTTCCGATAACGCGTTTTTTTATTTCAGTAATGAAATATGTCTTATGTTCAAGTAGTAGATTATTTCACAAAAAATGAATTACATGATATTTTATAAAGTGAGCGTCTATTTTTACGAGATATTAAGTGAAGGCTGCTTAGATATGGATGTTTTACAGGTATTTATGTGCCGTTGGTTTGGCAGCATAACGGAAAGAGAACTAGATTCAAAATTTTAATATATTCGTAGTCAAAAAGGTATCTATACTTTATAACTTCTTGGCTTTTTGAAGAATATAATCGCAAACTCACTAAAAATACAAAATCTGCCGGCTTCCGCATGACCGGAAGTGTGGAGGAGCAATTTCGTCTTCCGAAAAACGCGTTGCGGCATATAAGTCGCGAACGATACAGTTTACAAAAAAAAGTTTAAATAAAAAATAAGGTAATTTCATTTTACACAAAAAAGGTTTCTTTACATTTTTGTCCAAAGTTAAAACTTTTGGACTTAAAGCATCATGAAAACTCAAACTCCCGTTTTTTTGAGTATAATATCTCGAAAAAGGAGGGTGTTAAAAAAGTTGATATGGAACAACGATGATTAAATTATGTAACTTTTATTATATTACATTTTTTTCCTGAAGCTTCTCGACAATTTTCGTGGACTCGGAAAATGTTACGCGTATCTGTATACAAAAGTATTATTAACATGTACAGTTTCATTTATTTATATTATTCAATAGCCTGTTGATCCTTAAATTATTTTTTGGACGTACCGTAAGCAAAACGAAGTGAAGAATTGAAGCAAAAAAGAGGAATGTGCCATAAACATGTAAGACAGACCCCTTTTTCGGTCAGATTAAGAGAACCCACCAACATTTTTGTCAGATTAAGAAAGTATGCTTTCAGGATACAGAGATAAAGAGCCCCTATGAAAATCTGAAGCGCTCGAGAATTTCAATTTTTTTTGCATTTTCAAAAGTTTTTCGTAACTTATCGTCACGCCGAAATCGTCAGTTTTTTAAAGGGAGCTTCCTTGGGGTCTACTTAACCCCCTTTCCGAAAATCTGACGCGTTCGAGTGAATTTTTTTTCCGGATTTCTGACTACTTTATATGCCTACCCCCACCACGCAAACCGACAGATTAGTATACCGTTGTTATCAGAGGCACTTGGGGCGCTCGAGAATGCCTTAGTAACTGTTTTTTTTTTACATTTTTGGAAAACCGTACACGCCATACCCACTGCTAAAATGGTTTCAACCATACGAGCTTTTCTTTTCGAAATTACTTTATCTTTCGATTTTGATAGATCTCGATGCCATTTAGCGACCTCGCCTCCCTAACTATAAACATTACATGAAATTAACTATGTTTAAACAAAAAAAAGACACTCAGCATATATAAAAAACATTAAAATGGGAACTCATTCGTTTGTCCTACTCTAGCAAGTTCGTTTAGCAGCTCGTCCAGCAGTGGAACCTCACAAAAGTGGGGAAAAGTTCCTCATTTTGCCATCGTAGATGCTTACCTTCCAAGCTGGGGGTCATAGTTAAAATTCAGTTGCTTGATCCTGACGATTGTCAAAGGCAACTTCATTATCTTAGTAAAAGTGAAATGCTTTTAAAATTCGCGACTGTGAATAAAGATTCAGGAGTGAGCTCCCCGTTTACAAATTTGAATATCTAAAAATATTTTTATTGCATAGCGTTGTTAGCATAAATAATCACGGATTGAGGATGACAAGATATTTCGAGTTTGGGTCACAAACATAATTTGGAAAATTTAGTAGCTATAGTAAAAACGTACAGTATTTAATGTATCTGTAGAGTTATTTAATGGATGTTGTGTCAAAACAAAATAAGTGAAAAAGACAATGCATTTACTTAATTTTTATGTACATCCTTAAAATAGATTTCTCACGCTTTTCCCCAAAGTATATCCGTTATTTCCTTGGAAGATAATAGTAAGAATTCATGTCAAGTTGTGGACTAGATCTTGAGGACAGGAAAAGAGGAAACGAGACACTTCGACATCCCTATCATACAGGAAACCAGAATTTCGAGAGTTTGTGTATAAACGAAGTACCTACAACGGGACGAGCGAGAGATGTTTTATATTTTCTCCCTTCTTTCTGAAAAGGGTGCAACTGTTGAGTTGAATTCGTTGGCATTTTGAGAGAGGTTTGCGTAAACTTTTGACTTCTTCTTTGTGTATATTTATATACTGGGACAGGAATAAGCTGTGACTTGGACAATCTGAAGTTCCGATATAATGAAACTGATCATACTACTCTATTTTTATATCTTAAGAAAAAAGCTCAAACAGGTCAATTTTTATATTAAACGTAGTATGTTATGACGTAAAAGTTACGAACCTGGGATAATCCCTCTTCATGGGGGTGTCACCCCTTCGATTTTTTTAAATGAGAAAGTGCATCATGCGACACCTCATTTGAGACCTATTGGAACACTGATTTAAAAAATGGTTCACTTTGGTTCAAAAATTAACATGATGCACTTTTTCATTTAAAAAAATCGAAGGGGTGACACCCCCATGAAGAGGGATTATGTCAGGTTCGAAACTTTTATGTCTTAACATACTACGTTTAATATAAAAATTGACCTGTTTGAGCTTTTTTCTTAAGATATAAAAATAGCGAATAGGGGGGGTATAGTTAAAATAATACCCTTCTTGGTGTGCGTCATCTATTGTGACGAATATCCGGGTTTTCGGCTTGTCGTTCATTTTATTTGCTATTTTAACATATAGCTAACCTTAAATTTGATAAATGAAATCATCAGGATCGTATTTAGCCAAATTCGAAAAGGCTATGCAATTAATAATTACCAGCTTCTTTTTCTAACTGAAAATACTTGAGAACTTTCAAAATACTGATGCATGCATGCATGCATATTTTTGTATTATTTATATAAATAAAACAATACTATTAATATTCACTTTTCATAAATAATAATTGACCGTAAACAACAAAGTACAGACCTGTCAAGAACTGTCAGTGTGACAGTAGAAAAAGACGTAAGACACATTGCCGCTACGAAAGTAAAGCCTTCATAGTATTTTAAACTCTCGATTGATAGGTTGAGCTTGAGCGTAATATAAACATCAACCAAACAAATTTTTGTAAGTCAAAGATTAGGGTTGACGTTTGTAATACATTTAAACGGTTCATTATTATGATATTTTGATTAGGAATAATCACAGATCTGCCTTTTTTCCATTTCTTCCTACGTAATGTGTTAGAAGGACATTAACAATCGATGACGCACTCCAAAAAGGGTATTATTTTAACCATAACACCTATTCCACCGCACTATAGTTTTTCTGAAGCTACGGGGCATCGGTGAGAGGCGAGGAAACATGGCGCATATTTGTCATAAACGTACAAATGGCGTACGGTACCTATTTTACCAAGTAAAATTGAAAATACAAAGGTCATTGACAATACCATCGCCACTGGATAAAGCAATATCAGTCAATTGACAAAGTGAGAGGGGAGAACACACGCCCCCTTGACAATAAGTCAGCTGGTCGATAAAAATCACCAATTATGTAATTCGGAGGGTGTGGTCATTATGGTTTTCGTACAACGCTGCCAGAGCTTGAAGAAGCCCATAACAAATTTCGAAAAGTTCTCATCTTTTAATATTCATAAATTGATTGAATAATGTTACTAGAAAAAATCCAAGGAAACAAACACATTAAAGAATTGACGTTTAATCAATCATATTGTTAATAACAAAGTCCCTTTTCTAATTACTATCACTACATACTTAGCACCTTAGCTGTTTCACAGATTCAGATAAACTTGCCAAAGTATACTTTCCCGCAGAAGAAGTTAAGAATTTTTTTGTAGAAATATTAATAGGTCGCAGTAGAGTTCCTTTTAGACCCAATTATCACAAACTGTGATTTTCTCTCTTTAACTAATTCCCTTCTAATAAATTATTAAAACTCCACGTGCCTGAGCTATTATCTTGTTCATTTTTCGTTTTGCCTTAGCAAGTTATCTCAAAGTTTGAATGAAAAACGTTAAATTTAAAGTAACAAGCGGATTGCGGCAAATTTTTCAACTAATTACTTAACATCTAGATTGAAAACTCTAAAACCTTAATGGATTCTGAAATGGCTCTTTTGTTGCTTCATCGTCCATAATCAATTTAAATCTTACGCTTATAAAAATGAAAGGCTTTGTGTAAGGGCAGGGATGGCTCGAAAATTATCTCGTCTGGAATTAAACAATGAAGATTATCTAAATTTATTTTCAATAAGTAGTGAATGTGACAGAGTGACAAGTGAAATCCCAAGTTCTTGTGAATAAAATTCAGTTAGGGCGAATTTGCGGAATACTGAATACAAAAGAATAACTGAATTTTTTCGGTCGTTGACTTACGGTTTTTTTTCAGTTTGACATAAAAAATTTAGACAATTAATATGGATGTAATAAATTGGAAATACACGGCATTAAATTGAAAGTTCCGATTACACAACACAACACAAGCACACTTGAATAGTTTGGCGAGGCTGAAATATTTCAACCAAGCGTTATATGGGAAAATTGTTGTTTGATAAACAATAATTCAAGTTCAAGTATCTGTCACTCGACATCTATTGCCTGAAGCAAAGAAAAACAGGGCTGCAGTTAATATTTTTCCAATTATTTTTTTTCTAGTTATATTTGTTGGTGGGAAGTTATTAAGTTTCCAACCCAGCGAAGCGAATAAAATAATAAACTTCCTGGCTTGCTTCAAGTTAGTTGTTAGTTTTATTCTTTCATTTTCAACGTAGGCGCTACAAAACAATTTATGTTGACACTCGTTTATTGCGTTTGAAGAGTTTGAATTAAATTATTGTTGTTTGGTACATAGCCGAACCTGTACTGTTTGAATTTCCTTGAAAGATTTCTTGTTCGATTTTTATTCTTCCCATCTATCTCCATTATATCGAAATTTATTCACCCCATTTTCTGTAACACGCTTTAAATACTCATTATGGTGCTTTAAGACGCCACAACCTTTTAGAAATAATAAATACAACTCATTTTCTTTTTGGATATTCATAATTTTTAGGTTAGTGTTTGCTAAACATATTGATTGATTATTTGGCGCGGTCTTTGTTTTTCTGCTATTGATCTTATCATTAATGTGAAGGGCCTAAACGTGTGAGGCTGCACAAGCAAAGAAAACAGAAACGTTCAACGCATTTTTTATTGCGACAAATTTAAGTTACTCCTTTTATCAACATCTGTATCTGTAGAGTAGGGGGGGTTAGTGTAGGCTCACAGCACTTAGGCCACATGTGACCCATTGTACATGTACATCCTCCCGAGGAGTTGTCCTCCTAGGTCATCGTCCATCCTGTCCTTCCCAGGAAGGTGGACAGGTCATTATGAGGCATCTCCTTTATATCGGCAGGTGTAGGCCAAGACTCACCGAACACACACTCTCTTATTGACGATAACTCCGGACACTCGCATAAGACATGTCTGACAGTTTCATCTTCCTGTTCACACATCCTGCATAGAGGTGTGTCCACTAGCCCCATAGTATGGAGGTGTTTCCTTAGTTAACAGTGGCCAGTCAGAAATCCTACTGTTAAGGGGAATCTATCGGCAGCGATTTGACAAAATATCGAAGTATTTTTGGCAAAGAATTTTGAGGTAATGGATGTATTGAAAATTAAGAAAAAAATATATCATGTAGATTAATGTTGAACTTAGAGTTCTCATCGAATAAAAACTTTGAAATGGTAACCAAATTTTGTTGAAAAAAATACGAATCATGAGGTAATTACACATATTAAGCAAAGTTTGAGCCCTTGCAAAGAATTAAATATGGATTAAATGGAAAAACTAATTGATAAGAAGTCTAATTTGAAGCTTCATGAATACTATATAAAAATCTGAGAATCCTCAAATTACTTATGACCGTACAATTCCTTATTGAAATTCGGTTGCTACCACTAAAATATCGGATAAAAATCCATCTCTCGCTTTTCTATCCTTCTATGACTGACATTGTCTCTCTGCTTCGGTAGTCGCGTGCCGTTCCATTGTTGATACAACGCTCGCCGGTCTCGGCGGTCTCCCAGTTCAGTACTGACGAAGCTTATAGAGTAGTACGTGAACCAAAATTCGCTTGGACCGCTTGGCTACCTACATGCTGCGGAGCTTTCATATTTCTAATAAAATTTTCGTTATGTGAACTTAAATGTGAGGACGTAGGGAAACAAAAGAATATACAAAGCATAATTGTGCAAGGTCGCATTTGGTAGATGCCCCTTGAACGTAGGTTTTTCCTGGTCATCGCCTATTCCTTCGACGCCAGCTTCCCGGGGTCGCCCAGGGTGATCTCTTAAGAGATTGAGCATGGGTGTAACGTTTTGCTAGTTCCGCATTTGTCGAAGTCGTTAGGCCATAGGGTTCACTGGGCTTTTATTTATTTATTAGCTTTCATCAACATATTTATGTATGTCTGAAATTCAAATATTTTTCAACTTATTTGAACCTGTCAAAATTAATATCTCCAACTTGTATTTAAAATACGTAGGGTTAATAATGATCCTTTGGAAATAGATATTTTAATAATTTAAAAAGATATCACTTCGTCTGTATTTGAGACTAGAAGCGAGCCTTCATTCCTTTCGAAATTGTCCACCGCTTATAAGAAAAACATGAGACGGGACGTTTCCAAGTTTTCCAGTTTAATAGCCAAGCTGAGACTGGTATACGGACAGCCGGCCCAAAAGAGCTAAATATTTTATCGTGTTTCAGGTGTCCAGAGTCGACGAACTCGGGTAAATATTTACAATAAGGGTATTTCTCGAGCATTTTATACAGTTGCGCTCCTTTGTGGCGTTATGGCAGCAACGTAAAGTAGTTTCCACCACCTGAAAGAATTTTAAAGTTAGATATTCTCACTTCTAATACTCCATTTCAAGGGAAAAATGATTAGTGAAAAAGGTAGAAACACTTTGTAGAATTTAGACGAAGATAATTGAAATGTTAAAACTTATACACCTGGAAATTGAAGCAACAATTTTATTATATTTATGTCCAAAGGTTAATGGTCTGAGTCTGTAGATACTTTTCTTATATATCTTTTTGAGGAGGTTGACTGGCTCTAAGGCAAGGTTCGGCTAGATCATGTGGGGTTGGACTTTGTGGATGCCCTAGTCCTTGGTTTCCTTATGGTTCGGTCACTAGGGGTTCCCAAGGCAGAAGTACAAAGCTATCCCTATGGTTGAAATACAAGCAGTTCTTGAGTATCATAGAGTCGTCCTAGGGGCTGTGCTTACGTGAAAGCTCATTAGGAATATGTGTGAAATGGGAATATCTTGCGCCACATAATATGGGTTGAACTTTTGAGGTTGGACATTGGAAGCATTCCAATATTGAGCTCGAGTAATGCATTCATAATATTAAATATATAAAAGGAAAAACAGTACCACAAAAATGACTGTCCTTTCCAGAAATTCAAAAAACGTTTCTAGAATTACTGTTTAGATGATTTTGAATAAGCGATAGAAAAAGAAACATAAAAGAATGGCGGATATAGTATTATTTTCTTCTTGTGTATGCACTTGTTGTTATCATTACTCTTAAGGCTATTATTGTATTAAAAATTGTATTGTAAAGTGTTAATATCTTCTTCATAGCTTCAATTTCGACTGGGTTATCTCTGGAAAACAGCTGGAAACGGAGTTTTGAAATGACAAAAGAGAGAATAAATAATTGTAAGGATCGCAGTTGAATACACATTCTTTTTGACATTTTGTGTGCTAAGCTATCAACTGGAGTGTTGAGAGAATTGCCGTGTTGATTTCCGAAAATATAACCAAACTAATAAATGAAATGAATATTGATATTTATTTTTTTGTTCCAGGTAAGCTGACAATGTTATTGTTTAATGTAGAGTTGTGGTAAGTTTTTGAGCAAGTTTTTATTTTCAAAAATATTCGTCCTTGCTTAAGTATTATTTTTTCCTGTCAATTGACAAGATATGTACCGGGTGGTCCAATAAGCCGATCTCTCGGCTATATATCAGAAACTATTCATGTTATATCTTTGGGAAAAAAATTCCTCGGGAAAAGTGGACAAGAGAAATTGTTGGAAATTACTTTCAAGTTTCTAGGTTAATCGCTAGGGGGCGAAACCTGTGAAGAAAAATTTAAAAACAAGTTTCTTGTGAAATATGCCCAATTATACCAAGTGTTAAATACGTAAACTAAAAAAGGCCTAAATTTCGCACAAATTTCTTCAAGTAAGTACTTTTTATTCTATTTTTCCAAATAAAGAGTGGGGAAAAGTAGGAAAGTGTTTGTGGATAAATACCTATAACTTTGGTTTGAATCATCCGATTTTAACGAAATTAGTGTCAATAGAAAGAGTGTAGATAAATTAATTACATCTACTATAAAACAATGGCATTTAGTTTTAATTGTCATAGGTAGAGGGTAATTTCGAATGAAAAAAATTAAAATTTGTTTTCTTAAAAAATGTTTAATGGAAACACCTAATCATTGTAAATTGTAATGGAACTGGATTAAATTTTCAACAAAATGGCGCAAACCACATGTTGATAGCTATTGTCGAAGTCAAGATATAAATAAAAACGCATAAACATAAGTAAGTTGGAAGTAATTTCCAGCAATTTCTCTTGTCCACTTTTCCTAAGGAATTTTTTCTCCTAAAGTTATATCATGAATAGTTTCTGATATATAGCCGAGAAATCGGCTTATTGGACCACCCGGTACATTGCTTGCCTTTTTGTAATTCTCTTATTATATATAACGCTTTTAATTATCCCACTTTTTGTTATAATGTCTCTTAGTACGCTCAATTACCAATATTTAAAGAAGAATAATATATTTAATACTATTATAATATTCCATAAAGTTTTTGAAAAATATTACATTTCGAAATTAAACAGAGCAAGGCTCGATAAATTCACCTAACCTGTACTCGCTGTTTACGTCAGACCTCCCATTAAGCAACGCCTTGTATGTGGACTGTCTGCAAAAGTTTTTCCTCCAAAAAATGTTTAAAATTGGATAAATTGCTTCAATTAGCATTAAAAGTAGTGGAGTAATAATTACCTAATTATTTTTAATTACACATTTTAACAAAAAAGTTTTAAAAATACATAATTTGAATAACAATTCGTAGTACATGAAAGTCCTCCAAAATAATAATCCTATTTGAAGGAAATAAAACAACAACAGTAATTAAAACAACAACAGTAATAATCTACCGAATATTACTACTCATCATGTTTTCACCGACTAAATAACAAAATAATTATAAATAAAATCATAAGACTAATGTATCAACCTGGTATATTCCTGCTCAAGGGACATAACTTGAAGTTGGAAATGTTGGCTGATGTACTGAAGGTTTGAAGTCGTTTCTAAGCCATAAATCGTGATGGTAAAATCATGTCAAAACTCTTGATATAAACTAATATGGCAGAGGGAGCAAAAATTCACTAGGGAATCGTTTTGCGGATAATAGATATATTTTAAAATTAGTTAAGTTTGAATATATGTGCTGGTGTATCTGTACAAATACTCCTTTTTTATTCTGAAGTACGGAAATTGGGAATCAGTTGATGTTTTCAAAGGTTGCAAACTACAAGCATGGAAAAAAATATCTCATCAGCAGTGAAGGCAAAAAAATTCTATCCCAGCCAAGTTTAGGATTTATGGGAGACTCTAGGTAGTCAAAGTCTACCAGTAGCTAGTTGAGAGGAAAAACTCGGAAGTAGAAGAGTTTATTGTGGTGTAATTCCTAGATCAGAATGATGTTTTCCTGACAGATCATTGCAGACCCAATATATTTGTACTCTTTTTTTATTTATTCAACTTTCATATTTGGAATTTAATACAAATTTTGTTTTTCTTTCAAAACACAAAACTCAAATATCTCAAGCTTCTAAACCTTCTGAAACTAACTATCTTAGGTCAAATGTCTTGATTTTTATACATTTCACATGTTCCTGTCGATGTCGATGAGGTTTCTCTGAACTCTGCGATGACAGTTATAGATGATTCCAGATGTGTGTCTTCTTTTTGTTCATGGACCTTTACATATCCCCAATACAGGTCCGACGTAATATTATTCCCTCTTTTCAAGTTACTCGTCCTGAATAATCTGACTGCTGGGGCTCTCTCGATATGGATCACCTTGAGCTTACTCATTGCTGACAATTGGATGCGATAGACTAGGTTGTCTAGACTAGATTTTTTTGAGGAGGTTATAGGAGGTCTTATACCACTTTTATTGCAGTTTCTGGCACAAACCCTTTTTGCAATTGGTATTGAACAGCTACACGGGGTCACCATTCAAGAAGCTTGTGTTTGTAGTATCCACATCAAGCCTAGCTTTTACCTTATTCTACCATGGATGTGTGTTCAGAATCATAGGCTAGCAGAAATAGAGGAACTTAAGTGTCCCATCAGTCTTTTTGCTTTTCAGAAACAAACATTGAATGTTTTTTGCAAATTGTTCTATGATGTCTGTCTACCATTCCATCGGACTAAGGACAATCTTTCTCATCCCCTACTCTTTTCTTTTTCCTTTTTTTAGGTTGTAGTAATGGAAAGATTCCTACCTCCCAGTGTAGTGATATACTGTAAATAAATAGCTTAATATCGGGATAGCTTTTCTCTGCGGAAGTATCATGCCCGTCTAAGTGGTATTTTGCGCATTAATATACGAATAACAATTACTCTAAATGAAGTCAAGAAGGAAATCGTAGAAGGTATAAAACGTGTAAAGCTAGAGAACAAGAAACCTAATTTAAATAGATATTACCTACACAGCATTAACCTAAGACTGAAGAATATTAGTACAGTGAAAATAAAGGATATCAATACTAAGAGCTGATATTTCACTATGTTTTGTTAATGGATTCAACATTAAAGGATATCATTGACTAGATAATTAGATAAATGAATATTTTATAAATAAATTTCAAGTATTTAAGACAAGGAAGGATCCGCGTTTTAAATATTCCATAATAACACACTGCAGATTTGCCTGAATAATTAGGTATGAAAATAACTGTTTTTTTAATCTTAAAGGAACAATGAATTTAAAAACACCAAAAAAAACTTGTGAATATTGGACGATGATCGAATGTCAATAAACGTCAAAACAAACTGGGGAATTTTACCAGTTGGTCTGACAACGTCTTGAAGTTTTGCCAACCCGTTATTTGTAAATTGTCCTGGCTGTTGAGGATAAATTGTATTTACGGCTGGTAAATTAATATTTATTCTGATAAGCAGGAAAGTAACTAAAAATGGCATCATCGTCTTTTCATTCAGGTTGATAAAATTGTGTGGTGTGGTAGTTGTATTTGGCTCCGTATTTCATACATTTATACATCGATTTACCGGTAATATAACTTGACTATTTGCTCGATTTCGCTCTATAATTCTCCCTTTCCCGATCACGGCAAACGAGGGATTCAACGTTAAAATAGAGTAATTTTGGTTTGGAAGACCAGCTGCTACAAAATAATTTGATTTGGCCGGAAAGATTTTAAATTATGTCAGTGTGAAGTTGGACGTCAAAAAAGTAAACTAGAGTTACGAAATAAATTAAAAGGAAAAAGATGTTCACCGAAATTGTGAACTAACCATCATCAAGTACCTGTATTTAAAAGGGTTAAAGTGTAAGCAGATTTACGAAGATATGCTTAATACCCTTGGTGATCAATGTCCTTCGTCCTCTCCAAGACTTAAGAAGTTTCGTGTCCAAAAATCTGCTGGAAAAGTTCTTGTTTCAGTTTTTCGGTATTGCAATGGAGTAATCATTATTGATTTTTTGGATAAGGGTAGAACAATAAGCGGAGATTACTATTCGACATTACTGACCACTCTACGGGAAAAAATTAAAGATAAAAGACGCGGAAAGCTATCCTTCGTAATAATAAAAGTTAAATGGTGCACCTCCTAAAGTGAAATCAATTATTCCATCTCTATTTTGAAGGCGCAATCCAACCAAGACCTCGAAACATCGACCGCGGTATTCCCACAACTGCAATCACTACACATTCCATCCTAACCTACAAAATGCGAAGTATTTCATTGGCAAAACTAGCCGTTACTCGTACATAACGACCAGGAGCTGGATATTTATGTAGACGAGGGGAATTTGCGTTAATTTAGAGGTTTTCTGCTAACAACAGACTCTCTCGCGGCTGAATTATTTTAAAGTAATGATAATGATCCACAGCTTGGGAAATAGAGGGAGCTATTATTTTGTGTAGAATATTTATTAAATTTAGGTACATCCTTAGCGTGTATTTATTCTATTTTGCTCTTTGTGTATAACTCTTGTTCAGAAACGTTTTATTTGTCTATTATTTGTGCAGAAAATAATATGTTTGACTCAATCGAGGAGTATTCAATGATAAGTTGGTTTATTGGTGAAAATTTGTAAGCGTTTGTCCTATGTGGTAATTCATAGAAAAGGCTATTGATTCTAGAATTTGTTCTAGGGACTCTGAAATTTAGTAGCGATACAATAATATCACATTTAAAAATATAATTAACAATTTTATACAAAAACATAACTGAATGCATTGAGTAACGACGAAGTAAACTATTGCCATTAAAACGAGAATAAAAGTGTTCTTGAGGTGTGCCTCTTACAGGATAAAGACCGTCCAAGATATAAGAAGCCGACTTAAAGTATCTTCTTTGTACTCGTTCCAAAGCGGAAACATGAATATTATAATTCGGGTTCCAAATAACACATGCACACTCCAGTTGCGATCTTACTAATGCCGAGAACAAAATATTTTAATATTTTTGAAACATTTCGCATTTCTAAGTATTAAACCCAGCGACCGATATACTGCAGAGACCGTTTTTTGTAAATGAGGAACAAAAGATAACCTTTGATCAAAATAAACACCCAGGTCTTTCAGGACATCTGTCTGTCGAGGACAATGTTGCACAAGGTGTAATCAAATTGGATAGTTGTTTCTTTCCGACAAAAGGACATTACGTTATATTTAATTGGGTTCATAGGAAGCTTGTTTCTGATACACCAATTATTGACCAAATTAAGGTTTCTCTGAAGTTTTAAGCAGTCATTAACGGAGTTTATTTCACAGTATAGTTTCATATCATCAGCATATATGTCTTTATCAATGTCAGCATCCAGATCTTCGGTAATGTCATTTATAAAAATGTTGAATAGCAAGGGACCGAATATAGAGCCCTGTGAGACACCTGAAGTTTGAAGAAAAGGTTGAGATTTGTATCCTAAAGTTTGAACACATTGAGTGCGATCATTAAGATAAGAACTAATTATAGCAATTAACATGTCATCTACACCAAATAAATTAAGTTTATATAAAAATTTCAAGGTGCATCAAACACTTCATGAAACGTGCGTTACTAGCTCTTGGACTATTATGATTTGATGTGTTATACGTTTGCTAATTTTCGATAAACAAAAACTGTGTAACGTTTTTAACTCTCTTCTCATCAATGGCTTTGTTATAAATTCAAGCCTAGCGAATCTGGATGACATTAATAAGTATCATAGAGCTTGTAAACAATTTTCATAGCGTCAAATCTTCACGACCCTTCTCTGTCATGTCGAGTACAAGCCAGAACCAGATTGACATGTTCATTATACTGAACATGGTGTTTTCGTTTCCGATTAATTTATCAACAAATCGTGCGACTAATGACTAAGTATCATAAAATAACGTTCCAGAATTAGAGGGAAATATGGATCGTTTGTGTGAAATGGTTATAGAACTAATTATTTTTGACAATGTTTTAAACTGCAACTTTAATAGATATAAGCAGAGAAGGAAAACATCTTCTAGACCAACGATAAATGTTTGCTTCATGGAGACTAAATAGGAGTTAGTGTGTCCTTTGTAACAAAATGGTCGTGGATAGAACGACCACCTCATCAGCCCTACGAAGCCTTTTCCCTTCCTCAGTCGCCATGAAAAAAAAACGATAGCAGTTAGCTCTTATCACTCACAATTGATATCAAAATGCCAAAAAGACTACTCTCAATAAGAAGATTCAACAATATGGTCTGGATCCTTGGCAATTGTGGATGAAATGACAATCAAAGAGTAGACTCCATCTCATTAAATCTTTACCCAACAAATGCTAAGTACCTGGAGAGCAAAAAGAGTGTTAGACTTATGGCATGACTTACCAAGATCGAATTATCCAAAGGCTTTTATACCTACTTCGAAAAATGTTAGATTCAAGCAGGCCTGACCTTCGTTGTCTATTACTGGCATTAACAGTCGACTGCTGTCTTTGTCTGTAATTGGAGAAAAGTAAATACTGCGCCACGGCTCGAATAAAGTATCTGATGCTTGGGAGGTCTGCTCCTGTCTTCAGACCTGTATTAACCAAATAAGCCAATTGGTTTTGTTAGGAAGCTGAATTAGTTCGGTGTGATCTGTATCTGTATCTGTAAGAATTTAAAGAGTGGGTGACCCCCACAGCACTTAGGCCACAATTGGCCCATTGTGCATCCTTCTGAGGTTCAGACTTCCTTCTGGCTCGTCATCCAGCCTACTTGTTCGAAGTAGGCGATAACGTCGCCGGAAGTAAGCTCCCTCATGCTGGCTTGTGTTAGCCTGTACTCGCCGAATACAGAAAACCTAAATTGAGCGAGTGTCAGACATTCAAAAAGAATGTGTTCGACAGTCTTATCTTCCTGTTCACATCCCCTACAGAGTGAAGTGTCAGACAGACCCAATCTGTAGAGGTGTTTTCGTAGGTGGCAGTGACCGGTCAGAATACCCGTGGCTGTCCGAAGGTTTTGTCTGTTCATAGTCACGTATTTTTTGGCTACTTTATTGTTCGGATACTGCAGCAGTTCCTTGGCAAGCCTGCAACCTTCTGCATCGTCCCATCTACCCTTAAACTTATCAAGGGAGTGTTCCTTTATTAGGTCAATCATAGCCGACGCCGACAGACCAATGAAAGTGCCAGGTACCAAGAGTTTTTGGGAGGCTGCTTTCCTGGCTAGTGAGTCGGCAATGTGGTTACCTTTCGATTCACTGTGGCCCTTGATCCAGCCTAGAGTGACTTCCTTGTTGCTACAGGCTTGGATCAGGGACAGGTGACACTCCAGTACTAGGCCTGATGTGATACGTGGTCTGTTCAGGGCGAGTAGTGCTTGTCTACTATCCGTAAGGATGTGAATTTTATTACCTGTGGTGTTTTTTTTGGTAATCTATTTTGAGGCGATGTAGATGGCAGTGAGCTCTGTTTGAGCAGCGCTGACATTACAGCCCATCGGCCATTTGATGTTTAGATTCAGAGATCTGGAGTAAATTCCACATCCTGAGCCCATATTGGTTCTAGAGCCATCCATGAAGATGCGGAGTGCGCCTTCTTCTGATGTGTCTTGTGTGTTATATTTAATGATTACCTTGTAGGGCCTGTGAAAGGCATATTGTGGTGAGATTGCGTCCGTATTTGCCTGCAGAGTGCCTCACACCACAGGTTACGTCTCAATCTACCAGATCCTACGTCAGGTTGTATACCGGTAGAGCGTAAGCGTGTCATGGTCATCAAAATAACCTCCTTGATGTGTATGTCAAGGGGAGTGAGACCAAGTATCACCTCCATCGCTCTGGTTGGTGTGGTTCTCATGCCTCCTGTTGTATTGAGGCATGCTGTTCTCGGAATTTGATCCAGTTTACGGACGACTGTCACCTGGTTTGCTTTAACTCTCCAGGCAATCGTGCCGTACGTTAGCATTGGTCTGATGATGGCAGTGTAGATCCAGGCAGTAACCGTGGGTGACATTCCCCAGGTACGGCCTCTGTTTTCTAGATGAGAGTTCCATGTTAACTTACTGTCAAATGTGACACCTAGATATTTCACCTCTGGTGAGAACTTAAGTTCGATATTTAGGAGCTTTGGCACTTGATGTTTCGGTGGGATAGGACTAGGTGTGAGCTAGTGGAGTGTCATAAACCTAAGCTTACGTAGTATTTTTTTAAAGTATCATAGTATTGCTTGATTTTCTGCTGCCTGGAATATTCAACTGAAAACTGGAAAACTATCGGAACTATGACTAGAGCAAAGCCAGAGCAATAAATTAGATGTAATAGGTTTCGATTGATCCCGTGTAATGTAATTCAAAACCTTTTAATTGATGAATTGCACCCTCTAAACCACAAAATACCTTTTCGTCTAACCGTATTCCAGAATCCGACCTTACTAGCATAGTTGGGGCGGAAATATTTCAATACAAGGTTTCTATCGGTGAAGGTACTTAATTTTCTCCTATTTTTTTTATAATTGTCTTAGTGATATGTTAAGAAACTAGATTCCTTTGGTTTTTAAATCAGATTCTTCAGCATACACATTAATTATACTGTTATTAATTAATTTATGCGTTATTCTTGTATATTGTAGTTTTTTGTATAATTGTCGTATTTAATAGAAAGAATCAACAAATTTTCGAGCTATATTGCCCGGTAGACATTGAATCACATTTCTGAGTTACACAGGGCTGGTATATCTACAAGATAATAATATAACCATTCATTCAGGTTTACAATTAGAAGAGACAAAGTCCGTGGTAGACTAGTTGCAGCGTATTTGCGCCTTATAATACAAGGTAGATATTCTCCTTCCAAGAGCTCTGTGAGCATAGTCTTGGCCTGAAGACCACACTAAAATCACCATCACTTGAGGAGTAATGTTGTCGCGTTTAGTTGCAAACCAGAATCTTGCTGATATACTAACTTATATCCCCAGAATATGATGAAAGACTTTAAAGAAACCAATAAAAAAAATACCATTCTGCGTATTTCAGACTGGAATAAACTAAATTATAGTATTTATTAATAATAGAGCCCCCAGAATAATTCTCAATCTCCGCTACTTCTGTCCATTCCTTTCTCCATTCCCCCTCGACATTTCAACACGCATACTGAATCTTTAATGGTTTCGTGTCTATGAATTATTTGGTCTCTCCATCTATATCCACCATTAATGAACGGGTGAGTGAAGTTGGTCGGTGGTCTCCAAGGCGGCGGTAGAGCTAGCTTGCACTACAAACAAATACATTCGATGGGAATTATAATAGAAATGTGTGTCACCGGGCGATCAATATTTTATGAATAACGATGGCTGACCTGTCGGTTTTTTTTCACCTCAACTTCGGTCGATATTTCCAGCCGTGCTTAAAAAATAAAATTGCTCGAACACAGTGAAAAGTCGAGAGCCTTTTTTTATTGGACGATTTCGCTTTTGTAACGAAACAGTAATTTAATGAGAAAAACTGACGTAATAAAATCGTATTTTTCTCAGAAAATTTATATTGCACAATTGAAGCTTGAAGGAGACATCCGTACTCAAAAGATTTAGTGTTTTTTAAGACTAAAATCACCTGTTACACTGTGAAGGTTCAGTTTTTGTAATAATATAGCTGTGAGTGATCTGTGTATGACCCAATCGGGGTCTTGATAATATTACTTGTCATTTTCTATTAGGATTTGTATAGGTTCAACTGTAGTTCAACTGTAGTTCCAACATTGCGTAATTTTAATTGTGATACTTGCCACTCATTTTGCCACAGTTCTGCACTTTTAACTTAACGTACAGTTTTATGCCCTGTATCTATATCTGTAAAGTAGGAAGGGTGACTGTAGGCTCACAGCACTTAGGCCACATGTGACCCATTGTACATCTTCCCGAGGAGTTGTCCTCCTAGGTCAGGATTGGCTAACCTGTGCCATGCCACAAAGTCATAAAAATTCTTTTTTGAATAGGCAACGTGCCCCAATAGTGCCACAGCCGATTTTTGAAAATGTTCAAGGTCAAACGTGATCAAATTGGAAGTTAGCTTCCCTATTTACCTAATTTGCAATGGAAATTTAGCGTTTTTAATGGAGCAATAACCGTTTTATCAAAATTAATGTTAAAATTAATTAATAGGTGCGCAGGAGACATTTTTGTCTCTTTCTGTCTTTCTTTGCGCTGCGCGAGAGAGCAGACCGAGTCAACGTTCGTAAATTTTACCAAAATAATTTTGTTTTTGTGCGAGCCATCAAAATTTTCAAAACGTGCCACTTGTGGCACGCGTGCTATATGTTTGCCATCCCTATCCTAGGTCATAGTCCATCCTGTCCTTCCCAAGAAGGTGGACAGGTCACTGGGAGACATATCCTTTATATCGGCAGGTGTAGGCCAAGACTGACCGAACACACTCTCTTACTGACGATAAGACATACCTGACAGTTTCATCTTCCTGTTCACACATCCTGCATAGAGGTGTGTCCACTAGCTCCATAGTATGGAGGTGTTTCCTAAGTTGACAGAGAAATCCTACTGTTAAACGAAGGCAGTTTTATGCCCAGTAGCACTGAATTTTGTACTTCACTCTCGGTTTCACTGTTGATGGCTTCTCTAGCTTCTTGGATGACAATATGGAAAGGAATCCAAAAAAGTGAAGATAGGATACTGTTTGTTTTATTTTTAGGACTAATGGATGATTGGTGTAAAGTTTATTTATCGACGGGATGGAACTGAGAGAGTCTGTTAATATTAAAAATTTTACGATACTTTTAGATTTATCATAATTCAGTGGTCGGAGAATTGGAGAATGGCATATAGCTCACCAGTGAAGATACTGCTAATATTTGCCTACCTTAATTGCCTTGATTCATTTCGATTAATGTGTGTAGCTTTAGGTTGAGTTTGAGCATTTTAATTACATTTCCTATCAATTACCCTAGTTAAAGACAAGTAGGGCAACGAGACTCATATATTAAAGCTCGATCATATTTCCTTGGCAATATTGACCGTGAAAGATGATTTTTAATTTCAAAAGTTTGTTGTGATTTGAATTGAGGTCCACATTGTGTTAGAGCGCTTCCAGACGAGACACTTTGTGGCCGGACACTAGAATCAAGATTCAAGACACAAAAAGTGTCCCGTAAAAAAGAACCTTCCACACGAGACACTAGCCGTACACGTGTATCTGATTCAATTCAACACAAATATTATATTTTTAAATATTCATTGGTCATTTGGTAACGCGTGTCTCGTTTGAACGTACTAATTGAAGTTCATGTATTACGAGTGGCCCGTACACAGACACAGTGTCTGGACACTAGTTGGGCACAGACACAGACACGATTCAGTGGCTGGACACGTATTCCTTATCTGTGTCTCGTCTGAAAGCGTTCTTACCCTTTTTAAGTCAAATTTTAATTTCCATTGATATAAAAGATGTAGATGAAGAAACAAACCAGTATTGACAAAAAAATTGTATCAAGCTTAATATTCTTTATCTGCTATCCCGTTGTTCGATCTTCGATTACTGTTTTGGTGGACGTTTAAAAAACGAAAATTTCCAAGGAAATTCCTTATATTGATCCATATATGATTGGAATGAAGCCTGAGGATAATCGACTTACAGAATTCGTTGCTTTTTAATTTGATTTCAATCCTGCATGGCTTAAAAACGTTAAACGGTCTTAAATGTACCTTTTTAATAATACATTTTCCATAGGAAAACATCTAGCTGCCCGACTATTATGTCAAGTTAATAATATTGAATTTCATAAATATCGACACAAACATAATATAGATACATCATATCGTTTGTCGTTGTATTGGACGTGAGGGATAACTTTAAATGATTAAATTTGAATTGTTTCAACATTTCGATAATTTTTAATGGTTTATTTGCATTTAACACTGAATCAATTTCATTTTTGAATTCATTTAACCACTCTATTGCTAGCGATACTCGGAATTTATAATTTATTTGCTGCTGGTTTTATTTTTATTTTATTCTGAAATAATATTGAAGCTGAATGTAGAATTTTATATGGATTGGTTTGTAGTTCTCACATGAGTAGAACATTTTAATCATGGTGGATAGAGAAGCTGAAGTGTTTTTAATGCAAAAACATACAATGTCGTCGACAAGATAGCATTTTTGAAAGAAGTTTGTATAGCATAAGTCACATAGAATTAGTATGGACATGTTTAGAGTCGCTGAGAGGCTCTGCGATGAATAACGTTTGACAAACTGTGAATTTTTCATTGGAAAACTAGATAGATCAATACTTTCAGTGCCTGTTTGGCCTATGTATGTATAGACTATGAGCCCATGGGGAAAAAGTGTCGCGATTTGAAACAGCAGCAAACCCATTCAGAACGATAGTTTATCATTCCACCATCAGTTCCAGCCCTGTGGCGTACATTTTCCCTTGTGCAGAAAAGCGCAGTGGAAAACTGAACATTTTATTTTTCACCCCCTGACGTTCAAAAATAATCGTTCGGAAAAGCTAGGAAAACTTTTAAAAACTCTTATTTTCTACCCCCTGAAATCGTGATATGAAACTGTACGCCGTTTGTTACTTTTGATAGTAGAATCATAGGAGATCGGTCCAGACTCTATGACGTTCAAAAAGGAAGGAATTTTGGGATGTCTGCAGGCTTCAACTTCTTCCTCTTTTATCCAGTAATCTCCCAGGTGCTGTGCTCTAGGATTCTGAAGTGCTGTGCAGTTGGAAAGTATGTGGATGGAGGTTTTTTCTTCCATGCCACAATATTTACATTCTTCTTCCTCCTCTATTTTGAGCTTTTTCAGGTGCCCAATCGGGCGACAATGTCCCGTTAGGATCCCTGTTAAAACTCTTAGCGCAGTTTTACTTTGACTTACTTTAATCTCAACAGGTTGTAGTCACCCAGAAGAGTCTTTGACTGTATAAGCCTTACTAGATCTTTCCAATGGTCAGATCTTCTCTGTTTGGCCTAACATACAATAAGTTCAGTTGGAAAAGAAGGAAATCTTCAGAATGTTAACAATGTTAACGATTGTATATTAAGGTAATTGTAAACATACCTAATCGAAATAATATGACCGAATGATTTAATCAATTTTAGTGTCTGAATCAGTGTGAGAAGTCCTTTTGGTAATTTTGACCAACAATTCGAATAATTTTCATTATTCCATCGTCAACACTGGACCCCATTCCATTTGATATTTGATGTCAGCTGTCACTGTTAATTAAAATATTTGCTTTTATATTTCTATACATTATTATGTGCTTCATAAATAACAGAACATTCATTTTTGGAATTTGTTCTTTAGTAATGTGAAACTTTACAATGTTGTTGATAAAATATTAGTATGTGGGTTTGAATAAAGCACAGTTAAAGTGGAATAGCATTTAATATAATCTAAATATATAAGACCTAGAATAATTGGTAGTGGTAAAGTGTTTATTCCAAAATTAACACTGTTGTGCACTTTAACTTTCAGCTGTTATTGGGAAAGACAAATTATTAAACAAAACAACCAACACTGGAAGATATAACAATTCCAAATACTCCAAATTAGTCACACTATTGATTTGAATTAAATGAAAATTTAAGAAATTAGACGACTCTATTCCAAAAGATTCTGATGTGTATAAGGGTGGGTATGATGAAACTATTTTGACATATCACTAGAAGTTAACTTGTAGAATAACGTTACATGTCATAGTTAACTTAAAAATGGCGAAGTTAACTTCGTCGGATGGAAGAGATATCGATTAAAGTTAACTTTATGGAAAAACCAGGTTTTCGTGATTTGATAGTTGCTCTGTTCTTTCGGTTTTGTCAACAATTTGGCATTTATAACCCCAATTAATTATATTGTGAATATTTGGATTGTTTTTACTTTGTTTTCTTCGAATTCTGCAATGTTAGCAAACGATATCAAAGATATTTTTGAGGAACTAGTTTATGGCTCGTCTATCCGCTTAGACTATTAAATTTCAGAACAAATAAAATGAAAATTCGACACTGGGAACGAAGTAACGAATACACCAAACAGACATAACAAAACTAAACCATAAAACTAAAGTCAAAATACCAAAACTCCAGGCCATAGAGAATATTTCTCTATGCTCCAGGCTATTCTTTTTATTTTTCTTCATTTTATTTTGAAAATGAAACTTATATAAAACTGACATGTTAAGACGTAAAGTTAACTTGTCTGTTAAATTCAAAGATAACTTCAAGACATGTTTATAATACCCGCCCTAATGCCCACTTGCACCGTATTCGCTTACTTAACTTAAAATTTAAATAATCTATTAAATTGCAATCACTTGCACCCTAATTTGAGGGTTCTTGGTTAAAATAAACTAATCAATCTGGGGAAGTTTGCTAAATTAAAATCGGTTGGTACTAACACCTAACTTCAGTCTAGTCAGACAATGATATTTTGAGGTTTAATTTCGGATATAAAAAAATTAGATGACTGGTGGTTGTGTGTGGGGCGTATAATTAGAAAAAAATCTTTACCACTACTTCAAATTATCAGAAATGTATTCTATCAATGCTCAAAAAGAATTTTAACAAAAAAATAACTGTGCCAGTCGATTTCTTGTCCAAATATACTCCATTTGGTCATTTAAACTCCTCTATTTATAATTTGCCCCTGAAACGATTGATTGTAATTATTGTAAAGCTCTTGCTCTTGAATTGTTTTCAGTAATTTTACTTTGACAATTTATAAACTAATAACTGAAACAAATGTTTCCAGTAAAAGGGTTTTTTGAAAGTGCTACCTTAAAATTCCAGTTGAATATTCATAGATTTGTGGTATTCACAATATATCCCTATCATCCTCAAGGAAAATGTCTTCTTCAGTTTTGTGTGTTTTTTAGGTTAGAATTCATACTACTGTGGTTTATATACGATTCAAGCCTCCAAAATCGGTGGCTTAGTTTAACAGTGGCTTAAAAGAGTTTAACCATGGCTTAAATTGAGATGCAAACCAAAATTCAAAATTAACTAATAGGTAGTTGAATTTTAAACTACTGTTATAATGACGGTGCAAGTGGCCATAAATAAGCAGATTTGACTTTGTTGACATATCTTTAGACAGTTGTTACGTATCGTTAATTGGTTTTCGATTCAAAATATCGATTTTCACTATAAATATATAATACAACTACAGCGACAAGGACACGCCCATCCAGGGCTATTGTTTGCTTCTGTCGACTTGTATTCACCGTTACTTTTCAAAACGCTCCGACTTTTATTGATCAGGCGTATTTTTGAAATCGCTCTATTCACATAACTCTTATAAACGAAACTTTGTCCACACCATTTAATGAAAAAATTATGATAGTGATTGACTATTTACATCCACACCTTTTGACATATCCGAATCTGTCATAATTATGAGGTTAAAACGTTCAGAAATTTTTTTTTATAAACAAAATTTCCACAATGGAACTGCTTTCCTTCGACTTAGAATCGTACCATTATTTCTTCATCGCAGCCATAATAGTTTTGAGCTGTTTATACATCTACGATGCACTATATGATATAAATTGTCCACCTCCCAGAAATTTGGAATTCACCACGTATAATTATAGTGAAGGAAATGGCCCGTCATTTTGGAATAAGATGTTCTCAAATGCAAACGGTGAGCTACAGTCCCCCATAAATATATTAGAAACCAGAGTAACAGTTTTAACGTCCGAATTACCGACATCGCTAATATTTTCAGAAGACTTTCACGTATTTCCAACCGAAATGAAAATGTTCAATAACAGTCATAACGTAGTTCTGTACGCTTCATGGCCGAATAAAGCAGTGCCGACAATTTCCGGTGGGCCGTTAGAAGAAGAATATAATTTTGTGAATTTTCGCTTGCGTTGGGGATTAAACGATTTCGAAGGATCGGAACACATGATAAATTCGGTGAGATTCGCCATGGAATTACAATCTGCTTTCGTAAAAAGTTCCTCTGCTCAAGACGATATTTTAACAGCAGCTACAAATAAGTCATTGGTTATGTTAAGTTATTTCTTCATGGTAACTCCTACTGATAATCCTTACTTTGAACCTATAATAAGGGCGTTGAGATATTTAAAAAGACCGATGAGTTATTTATGTATTGAACCGATCACACTTTCTTTACTCATGCCGGTTTTTACAAGAGATTATTATACGTATTTAGGGTCTCTCACATTTCCTCCATGTACTGAAGGAGTTAGATGGATAATTAAGCCAGAACCTTTGATGATATCTTCGAGACAAGTCAAACAGTTTAGAAAATTGTACGGTTATGATAGACGGATTGATACAAATACAAGACCTGTACAACCATCAAATGAAAGACAAGTTTTTTACTATAAATAATTGCTTCAAAGCAAAGATATCCAATAAAATGAATGCATACATAGTCTTATCTAATTCAAACAAATTATTGACGCTTCAGCTCGATTGTAATGGCATATTATATTATTCAAATAAGGTATTTGTATGATATTATTATGGAAATGGAGTAATGCACATGATGTTATCCATTTCCGCAAATTCATCTAATTACTAACGTTTATTCCAACGGGATGTAATTTCCGGATAGTTAATTATTATATTGACAAAAATTTAATGAGCAAATTATTATAACTGCATATATACACCGTTGGTATATTAATTTGAGATATTTACTTCAACAATAATCCCGTCAAAATACTATTTACAATATGTGTTGAAAGTGGGATTTTAAAAAGGAAAAAATTTAAATTAATAATATTTATCACATACCTATTTATATTACGCCAAGCAAACTCGGGCTCTTATGCCCGTACTTATAAACAAGACTTGATGCTGAGCACGGCCTTGAGCATCAGTTTTTGACACATTTACATGTAAATTGTGTCAAAAACTGAAGCTCAAGGCCGTGCTCAGCCTCAAGTCTTGTTTATAAGTACGGGCATTAACGAAGCCTGATGATATTTCTATCCTATGTCTTCGGATGTATACACGTGCACGAAAGCCTGATAGTGCTTTTGAGCACGAACAATTATCTGCTCTTGGAACTTCATCCTAACGAAGGAAGGAGGAGACATGTGTTAAAGGAATTATGTCAGGAATCAATTCCAGATTACTATTACTTTCAGTGTATATCCGTTTAAGTCTCTGTTGTGCATTTGGAAATACTCTCACGGGCTTCTTGTCATGTATTATAACAAATGTGCAAAATAATGTTTCCTAGTGAAAAATATTTACGATTTAACGTGACAATATCAAACAGTATTTAACGCTACATCGGTCGCTTTACACTACAAATGAATGTGCATGGTTTGTAATTCAAATGAAGTTGTGTTTGTTCACCATTTCACTATTATTATCTTCAATTTTGTTCGAATTGATTGTTACTTTATCCAATACTAATTATTCGGAAAGTTTTTCTCCATTCAACCAGCTCACTATTAATTTAAATATACATTCAATACACTTTCATTCCTTCAGATCGCTGTTACCCTGTATTTATTTTTGGAATGAAATAAGTCGCATTAAACATAATTTCGACGCTTGAAAAAAAAATTAATTCAAACAATGTTTACGTAGGATTCATAAGCCTTGTTTTCCTTGAGAAATAAATAGGGAGAAACTTAGCATAAAATTTAATTTATTTAATTGAACATTTCCCTCATTTTCAAATTAATAAGACAATCCCGTATTCCGTATTCGTTTGACGTGACCCGGGTGCTAAATATCCTTAGGGTAACTTGGGATATATACTTTGAACAATTTTATACTAATAACGTTGAGTAGGAATTAGGAAGTTTAATTTTGTTTTCGTGTCAACCCGAAAAACAATGCAGCTAATTATTTAAGGTCTTTGCAGCGGAAATTGTTTGCTTTCCCTGTGTATTGAGAAAGCCTATTAACCTGAACAGGCTTTAAGTTCAAGGCTGATGGACAATTATATTTTCCTCCTGTCCTGTACAGTTTCATTGTACACTTTGACAAACTGCGTTCGGTCTTTTTCATATTTTGGAGTCAGAGCCCGACACTAAGAGCCATGCAGTTTTTTGACATCACGCTGGAAGGCAAGATTCGACCATAGTTGTAGTTGCAAGAAGCTCATTTGGGAAAAAAATTGGGCTAAAACCTGACATACATTCAGTTGCTCAGTTTGGTCGAAGATTACAGAATAAAAATATAAGATGTTTCTCCAGGGCGGTTTGATTCAAGATGCTGTCCCAAACGGACGCCGCTCTCATAAATTATGTTTACGATTCGCTTTTGTTGTCAATAACGGGACCGGTAGATACCAGATAAGTTCGAAAAGCTTTTTTTTATTTTAAACTCTACAGGGGTAATTGGAGGAATATATATTCAAATTAATAGGATTCTTTATCACACAGGTTTATTTTTAAATGTTAATTTTTTCGAAAAATGTTCGGGATGTGAAATGAAAAGGTAAGTAAAAAATGAACTTGAATTTTTAAAATGAATCAATTCACAGTTTTTATCCAGCATCTTAGTAATTTTGTGATACTTATTGATAATCTAGCAGATATTTATCGCAAATTCAATGGAATAAACTCATTAGCCACCAGAATAATAGGGCCACTAAACCTTAAATTTTGATCTTCAAATACCGCGTATTTTTAGGATTGACAAAGTTAAAACAGTAAAAAAAGAAGCAGCTGCAGGATACCTTTATTAAAATTTTTATAAATGTTGTGAAATACTAAGTTAGGAGTTTGGTTCATGTGTTAAATTGAATCTTTTGTCTTTCAGATCTTTCAATATACATTTGAGAGTAAAATATATACGGACTCTGGTATAGAGACTTGCATAATATTTGAAAGGAAATTGATTACAAGGATGATGAAAAGAAAATTTAGTAAATTCGTTCAAAAGGAACTGACCAATTCCACTTTGGTTAGCTATAGAATTGAATATTTGTGTTTTCTTGCTTAATGTACTTGTATATGTAATATCCTTATTCTGAAAATGAATCCGTAATTTTGTAATAGCACAAAATATTTAGTGTTTAAGCTTTGCTATTAAAGAGAAAAATATTAATATGACTTTTTGCTCATTTCAACAATTAATTAATAAATTTAAAAAATCCATACAACATCAATATAAAACAAGAACAAACAATAAACACCATTATAAAATAACAGCGCTCGACGGGCGACGTCCCGTATAATATGCCAAATTAAATGCAAGTAAGGACGTAGCGATGTACTGTACCATCCAAGTCATCAGCGGCATCGGTGCTTTACGTGATAAATTCGAACGAGTGAAACATCTTATATTTTTATTCTGTAATCTTTGGTTTGGTGCATCAAGCATCAGAAATTGTATGAAAACTTTTTGTTTAATCTTAAACATTATTTTGATATAATTTTTGATTCTTTTACTACTTTCCCGCCATCTCATTCCCATAACATTATTTCATTCTAGTTTATGGTGCAGTATAAAATTGATAAATAAATGATATTTCAGTTAAAAATAATAACAGTAGGTAATATAATGTACCTACATTATATGAATACACTCTTATAATATTTTTAATAAAATATAACAGCAATAGCAATGTAATTTTTAGTATAGATTAGTAGTTCCTTGCACGCCCGTGTAGTTGTACATGCAATACAATCGCACGCAACACTATAATGGAATTTGCTGTTAACTAATTTACTTGCGTTTGATTACGGCTAACGCTATTGTGAAACATTCATAAAAGGTATTGTTGGTGGCTACAAATACAATGCATAATTTTAGACCACGATTTGGGGTAATGGGATAAGATAAAACTATTGAATTTGCAATATCAATCTATAAATTTACATATTTATAGTCATGTCAGAAAAGTAGTGTATTGTATTCCATGGATTGGGTTGTTCCAATTCTTAGTGAAAATTTCTTTAGATTGCCGTGTTTCAAAGATTTGGCCTGAGTTAACCTGTCAAGAGCGATCGAATAGATAAAACAGAGGAATATACTAGCATATTATTTTTCGCTCTTCTTTAGGATTCCGTATATAATAATAATAACGATAATTGATTATTATATAGTTGGTGTGAAGACTATTATTATTGACCGAGGACCAAGATTATTTCGTGAGGGGCTTTGTCCCGAGCGGAGGAGGCTTATAAATGTCTTTACCACCATGGTGTATATACAATTTTTCTCACTACTAGCCAAATTTAAGACAAAAATTATAAATAATTCACAAACGCGCCATTAGAAGCGTTTACCCCGACGTCTGACTGACAAGTACACTGTCACTTTTCGATATATTATCACAGAGTACACCATCTAACAAGAGGCGAATGAAAGCCGTTTTCGTGATCGCAATTTTCTGTGCACATGCGTGAAATATGTAGTTTATCTGTCAGTGTCAAGTCGACACATGGTCGACACTTCCGTTCGTTCGTTCCCGTCAGTTACTCAGTACTCTGTGGTTTGGTTGTCACTGCCTTAGTTAGATGGTGTACTCTGTGGTTTTATGTAGTTTATCTGTCAAAGTCTCGACGTATTTCCGTTCGAGTCCAACTTCAAAGGAACCGACAAAGCTTTCGTCTCTTGTTAGATGGTGTACTCTGTGATATTATGAACGTACTTGTTATGGCATCAGTCATTTTTGGTTGAGCGCGAATTTCAAACTAATGGCATTTTCATTCAAATAATTTTATCTTGATTGGCAATTTCAAGCAGCAAATATATTAAAGACAATATCTGTATCTGTAGAGTAGAGAAGTTGAGTGTGGGCTTACAGCACTTAGGCCACATGTGACCCATTGTACATCCTCCCGAGGAGTTGTCCTCCTATGTCATCGTCCATCCTGTCCTTCCCAAGAAGGTGGACAGATCACTTTTATATCGGCAGGTGTAGGCCAAGACTCACCGAACACACACTTTCTTATTGACGATAACTCCGTACACACGCATAAGATGTTAAAGACAATCTCCTGTGTATACAAAATTATGTTGCACAAGTTTTTGTTGAACTACTTCCTGAATTCTCAAAATATTTTAATTTGTCCATTATTGACCTAGGTTAATAATAGGGAAAATTATTAACCACTAATAGAGAAATTCAACTTTTCAGTTGGCTAGAAGAAGCAATAATTGTCAACTTCACAGCTACTAGTGCAAAAACATTAGTTATCACCTCTCTAGCTTGGTCATTAAGTGTCTTTTGACTAGTATATTGATTAATTATTGAAAAATGAAGATACACAAAACACTACAATATACAAAATCACAAAAAAGTTTATTAATACAAAACACAAAATATAAAAGCTTAAGATGTCTAATAAAATTTAAAATACGGTGATAAAACCTGACGATACCACTGAATAATCGATGTCAGTCAATAGTCGAAGTAAGAGGGAAGAGAATACGCACGCGCTTGCCAATTGCAAGTCCTTGGTTGCGTAGCAACGTGCCCATCGATGAATTGTCACCAATTGAGTTCGAACGACGTAGCCGATTTGAAGGAAATTGATAATATATTCGGAAAAGTGTTTAATTTTCAGTACTCAAAATCCAATGAAACAAGAACTAAAGTTCAATCATTATTGATATATTTTTGATGAACAAAACTCTATTTTCTAATTATTATCAGTACAAACTCAGCTTTTATAAGCTTTTTCATGGTTAAACAGCTTCATAAGTGTGCCAAACTATAAGCAATCTAACTACCAGCAGAGTACTGGATTTTTTTTGTTGTTTTATCGAGCTCTGACATTAATTAAATATACAATCAATAATAAAGTATTAAAAATTATACTCTCCGTTAATGGGTTCCCTTTTTTTGTAACTTCGCAGTGACATGGCGTTTTCATGAATATTTTGTTTTTTTAACATTCATATGAATTGTTTCACGATCGATTCCAACACGAACTTGAATTTTGTTTATTCAAACAAAACAATATTTTTGTTTTGTTTTCGGAAATAACAATCAATCTAATTACAATCCAATTTTTTGATGCAGGTATGTGTTCAGTTTTTGGTAACTTATATCAAGTAATATCAAGTAATTCACCTATAAATACAAAATAGTTCTTATAAAATCACCAGAAACGGCTAGTTCCGATAGCATAAATAGAATCCGAGCACTTCTCCATTCCCAGTGCAGCTACCCTTACCATTAGGGGGGACTTGAACTGAATCTTTGCATCATTACCCATGCTACCTACTTACTTCCATTCCAGAAACATCGTGTCTTCTATATAGGCCACCAGTTTAACTGGAGGAATCTTCAGTAGTTGTGATAGTTGTGTTATTTCCACTCCAAAGTGCTTCCGTCTGAGTCCTTGTAAGTTCTCACAGAAGCAGAGAATGTTAGTAGGTGTTTCATCGTAGAGTACACATTTTCTACACTTAGGTTCACTAACTTTGCCAATCCTGTACAGATTCTTTTTTTTTCCAAGGAGCCGTCTCTTCGCCGGTACCACCTCAGCCTCCTGGGCTTATTGTGGATACTCCCAGTGTTCTGACTACAACCTATTCAGCCATTCCATTCCCTGTATTAGCTCATACATTTTCTTTGCTGGTTGGTTGTAGAAGTCTTCTGGAGTCATTTGGGGTCTACCATACAGTTTCTGCCTTCTGTGGTCCAGCGACTCACAGTTGCATAGTATATGCAGAGCTGTTTCGGTATCCTTTTTGCATCTTCTGCATGTAAGGTCTCCGTTGTACAGCCCTATTTTGTTTAGGTGCTCCTTTGTGGGAAAGTGTCCCGTAAGTAGCCCCGTTATGGTGCGTAGTTTGTTTCTGCTCATTGAGAGCAGTTCTTTCGCTACTTTTACTGATGGTACAGATTCTTCCTTAGGGTACAGTGTCCAGTCACCAGGTCGGTAACTGTCTTCAAGTTTCTGTTACCCAGTTTCAACAGCCTGGACGAAAGTTCTTTGTACACCTAATTCGGTAAACTCTTAGTATGGAGTTGTCCTTGTGTCAGACTCCATTTGAGTTCTAGTCAATTCCCACTACCCCTCTTATGTAATCCTTTGTGATTCCACAAAACGGTTCAGGACCTGTGAAGGCTCCTTTAAAACCTTCAGCTAACTGGTCTGCCATTCCATTCCCTGCAATCTCCTCATGTGCAGTCACACTTTGTTGTCTCTTGCCAGCATGTTAGGGGATTCTTTACAGTTTTTCACCAGTTTAAACCTAGTTGCTGGAACAATAATTAGGCGAGTAGCGTAATGATATTTTTGGCGATTGTTATATTGATGGAAGGGAAGCAATGGTCGCGTTCATCACAACGTAGCGCTACCGATGCGATCATCAATTTCTTGCTGAACGCCTGATAAGATTGAGCGATGTGGTATCAGTCGCCATTTTTTCAATCAGAATTTTTTCAATCAGACACGCTACCGATTGATGATGCATTAACTGTCATTTATGACATAATATGTTGGAAACATATTATAAATATTTTTGTTTGGAGATATTTTAGTTTGTATTTTAGTGAAAATTAATGAACAGCTGGAGGTGAATTAATATTTCATTAATAAATTGTATAGTTTGCCAGGAAATTCAACTCTTCATAGTATGCTCCAGAGTGGGGAGTTCAATTTATTGTAATTCAATCCCATTTTTTAATGGTTAGAAGTAATTTATGAAATCAAATAATTTTATTTTGTTAAATCTACATTGTATTTAAACATAAAGCGACGCGTTTCGCTAACACAGTAGCTTTTTCAAACGAATGGGGGTATAATGAGAAACTTTCTATTTATACAGTGTCTTAATGCTAAATTATACGGATATTTAACAATAAAAATATAATCTATTTACAAGGAAATGACATGAATTTGTCTAAATATGGGATTAACTAAAGTATTTAACAAGTTTACCTAGAAACTCATTCACATCCATCCTACAGGAATCTTTCTAGGTAAAAAGGTTTAATAATGGAGAATTGTTAATATCAAGTTGGTCGTTAAGAAGATTATCTGAATATTTGTTTTTAATTATCTCTAGGGCTTCTAAAAGATTTAATTTGAAGGATTTAGTTTCTATATGCAAAATTTCAAAATTTGAATCGAAAGAGTGTTGGTTTGCTAATAAATGATTAGAATAGTTGGAATCTAATTTTTGATTGTCATAACTACGTTTGTGTTATGAAATTCTAGTTTTAAAATTCCTAAAAGTTCTACCTATATAAATTTTATCACAGTCGTCATTACCACATTTTAATTTATAAACTCCTGATTTATTTAGTTTTGAAGATTTGGATTTGTTGTTTTAAATGAATTTGGATAAATTGTTGTCAGTTTTGAAGCAAATATTCAAGTCTAAAGTTTCTAAAAATGATTTTATTTTTAAGGATGGTATTCCAAAGTAAGTTAAGCTTTTAAATTGGTTATTTTTGTTTTTATCAGAAGGAAATACTTGTTCTAGGGTATGTTTTCGTATATTTTTATTTATGATGTCAATTAAAAAAAAAAAAATTGGATCGTAATTATTATTAACCGCTATTTGCTTTATTATATTTAGTTCTTTATTGTAATTGTCAATATTCAATGGAACTGTTGAAAGTCTATGTATCATACTATTGAAAGCTGCTAATTTATGACTGATTGGGTGGACTGAACTATTATGAATTGTAATGTCTGTATGTGATGGTTTGTGAAATATAGAAAAGTCATGTCTATTATTTATATTTGGAATTGTAAGATCTAGAAAGTTAGAAGTAATACCTATTTCATAATTGTCGTATATATCAAATGAAATTGAGTTGTTGTTGTATACATTGACATTTCACATATTATGTCGATGGTCTTATTAGCACGTTCAGCAGAATTACGAACTGATGGATCACTCTAAAAATCGCTACCAGATCAATTTAGTTGGGATGAACGCGACCAATGCTGTATTCTTATTTGCATTATATATTAAACTTGTGCATAGAAAATACCACTGTCTTATGTTTTGTCTAGAATGTATGATGTTTTGTTTTATATTTTAAGTATTTTTTTTCCATTCAAATATCTCTATTCCTTTAAGAGATGAAGCCTAGCATGATTTGTCTGGAATACTCTGTATATCGATATTATTTTGCAATTTATCCGTCCAAACTATTAACTCATATTTTGCAAACGGTAGTTACCAGATCTAGAACTACCGGTTCGAAACCAAAATCGACGGCCGCTCCTTTTGGCGTCGTGACGCTCCCTGGACTTCGCCGGTGACCATCAGGACGCACCTACTCCGAGTTGTAGGTTATTATGAAGGTAATACGGACTCTTGACACGCACGTATCTAATTGGTAGTTGGAAAATAATAAAAGAGTGTTTCGGAGGGAAGAAGGAAAGTGAATATCTTTCAGCATGTATACGAATAAGTACACTAAAAAAAATTTCATATATATTCAACTAACTAAGTAGTGTAACTCGATTTTCTCTTAGGCGCACTCCATGCCTGTGCTGCACTAGGTATGCCAAAAGGTTGCCACTACATTTTAAACTTTGACGAAAGAGCAAAAATTAAATCAAACAAAAAGAAAAATAAGGTGAAAAACGATACGAGGGTCGAAAAAATTGAAAAATGTGAATTTTCAAAAAAACTACAACATTATTTTTATTACTGTAATGTCATATAACGATGTCTCGCGTTTCAATTTGAAATAAAGGTTGATAATTTAATAGTTTTTTATATTCCATATTCAAAATTCGCTGACATACGATACGAGGGTCGAAAAAATTGGAAAATGTGAATTTTCAAAAAAACTACAACATTCTTTTCATTGCTGTAAAGCCATATAACGATGTTTCGCGTTTAAATTTAAAACAAAGGTTGATAAGATAATAGTCTTCCATATTATTTAGTTATGACAATATTTTTTCAAATCTTGAAACTTATGTTCATCGGACACTCTTATAGCTGGGTGGAATCGAAATTGAAAAAAAAATTAGCTCGAAACATCAATTTTATCCTACCTACTTGAGGAAAAGAAATAAATGAGGCCTGCTCTTTGTATGGTATCTAAGTAGCTTCAACTGCTTCCTTCAGGAAGGGTGTGGATGGAGAGCTTGTGGTGGAGATATCCCAATGATCGTCTGTTGATTGAGAGATATCCTCGAGATATTTTGACGTTATGCTTAAAGTATTTTTTTAATTAAGTCACATCTAATTGAAGCTAAGAAAATTCTCTCAACTCAAACACTTTTTTTCAAATAAATTATTAACGCATTTCAATTTATTTAGATTGAAAATACCATTCAACTAGCTTAAAATTCGCGACATAGCTTTGGAAGTTAGTCATGATATCTACATTCAATCAAATACTTTAAATTACGAATTAGTCAGATGGAATTTGGAATGTTGATTAAAAAGTTTCAGTTTGATGTATTAATTAGCGAGAGTAATTGGGTAATTCTTGATTATTTTTTTTTAGAGAAGCATTCTCACTTTGGATTTTTATTTGGATAACAATTCTTCAAATTTTCAATTAAAATTCAAGCTATTGTTGCGTGAATATTCATTTGTATAGAAAATGTAGTAATAAAGTAGAGCAAATAATAAAATTATTTTGAAAAAGCGTAAATTTCAATTACGCCAATTTGCACATCCGTCCTAATGTGTACGGAAAGTACAGACCTTTAAGCATATACTAGCGTCTAGGTGGTCACGTAGCTCCCGAACGAGAGCTTATTTACCCGATTTGGAACCAACGGTGTCAAATTTAGTTTATTGAATCTTGGCACTCCCCAAATTTAGTAGCTGAGATGCGCATGCGTCCAAGAAGCCTTTAACCTTCTATTCGATGTGACTGAATGTGAGCAGATTAGCACAGTTGGTAGGATACTGAGCTTACAACTAAGAGGTCGTAGATTCGAAACCCGATTAGGACCTGGGTTTTTTGTTTTTTTCTCAGTTTTATATTTCTTATTTTCTGATATTTTTATACATAGTTACACTTTGATCAACCGGGTTTGGGCCTGGGTTTTCTTGTTTTTTTTTTTAGTTTCCTATTTCTTATTTTCTGATATTTACATATTCACTTCAATATTGTTATGTTACTACTAAATTTGACAACGTTGTTGCCTATCATTCATCTTCGGGGAGCCATGCTGCGTGACCACCTAGACATATAGTAATGACGACAATGAAGTGTACTATTATAGCATTTCACTATAAGTACTAAATCATAAAAGGCAAACCTCCTAATCTTTTCCATTTCGCTTGAAGCGCTCGGATTTGTGTTTCGATCAAATTAAAATTAGGTTTATTTCCAACCAAATAAATAAATGAACCAAACAAGTGATTCTGCAGCGTTTTAAGAAGACTACTGTGGCTAATTTGACCAAGTTCAGAAAATACAAATAAACACGCTCTATTTATTTTTAACACATCAACAGTTTTGACGGTGATAAATAGTTTAACAATCCTAATCAAATTACAGCTTCATTGGCAGTAAATATTAAATTTTACTTCGCCCAATGAACGTTTGAAACATATAACCATTAGGAGTATCATTAAAAATGTTTTATATGCTTTGTACATACACTATCCCGAGTATATAAAAATCTCTTAGGTAATGATTCGCGCCATTTTTTTGTAATTTTATACGATCATATTTGACAAATCCATGTTCGGTGTCATTTTATATTATAGCATAAAATGTTATATGGTCTTTTGTTTACAGCTTATCGGTTTTATTATTTTTCACTTGTTTTACGATATTGAATGAGGTTCGGATACTTTTGCTGATAAAATATAAAAAAATAACATAACATTCTATACTCAAACTTGAATGTAGGTATAGTCAAATGCAGTCTTATCATGCGGGTCATACGATTCAACAAATACATACTCACTGTTTTTGTTTTCTTTTATTGCGTTTAATCATAACTTCCAAATAAAATCCGTAAGATGAATAAAGACTTATGCAATTTTGACGGGAGAAGAAAGGATATGTATTTTTATTATACTTAACAGAAAATACTACATTTTCAACTGTTTATAAAATACAGAAAATATGACATTTTCGGAACAGCGCACGGAAATTTTTTCCCGATCCCTATTTCCGTGCGCTTAATAATAAACATAGATATACATTTTCGGAACAGCGCACGGAAATTTTTTCCCGATCCCTATTTCCGTGCGCTTAATAATAAACATAGATATCCATAATACTAGATATACTAGTTCATTAAAAAGAAATGCAAAAGGGATTGAGCTTCAACAATAATACGAATTGTACAATAAATATTACTATTAATAATAACGGTTCTGTCCAAAATTTATTTTCTTAGAATTACCTACTTGTATTTTTTTTGTTAATTTGAGTTGAATGTACTTACATTTTTACTGTTTTAAAAATAAAAATAAATATTCCCGATTTTATTAATAATTTTTTGCGATATTTTTTGTTTATGTTGATTTCAGGTACC
>CAJUYG010000062.1:144445-160156 GCA_910591675.1 Galerucella calmariensis | reverse complement strand
ATGTTGTGTATAAACACATATATTCACTAGGGGGTCAGTGGAAATTGAATTTTTTCTTATAGAGCTTTTCAGAGTTTCTGCATCCATTCGAAAATTTCCATGTTTATGAAAATATTTTATTCAATATATGAGATGGAATTGAATAACTGTATCCGAAAAAGAATCCTCGAGGGAGAGAGGTAGCCTACGTTCGAAAAGTTTTTCTATTACGTGTCTTTTCAGATTATAGAGAATAATAAATCTGTGTTATATTTTGTGAAATGGACAATGACACTGAATGAAGTCCTCCAAGAAGAAAGAAAAAATACTTGTCGGTTCTAATTTAAGTCTTTACGTCTGCCAAAAATATGCACTATGTCTCCTGATGCTAGACTTCGACAAACATTGTATTATACGTTCTACATATTCTTAAAACAGAAGAAAAATTGAGTAAAGCACTATACTGATTAAGAAGAGTAATTTGAACAAATATTTCCCTTAACACACCTCAACATATGGTGCCGTGGATCATTATTGATGGGTTACATGGAGAAAAATCTCGAAGGACCAATGTTAAAGTAGGAAATATGAAACTATTACAAAGAGCTTCACCAAATATTATTTTATATAGAAAATACATACGTTTTTACAAAAAACATCAGGGTTGCTTTGGCGTACTACACTGTATCACCGAGTATCATACATCAAGGAATTGTATATGCACCCAACGGAGCAAAATGAACGACGTAAGTTGTGGCTTCAACTTTTCGGTGGCTCGTAGTCGGGTTACCATAATATCAAATATTCATTTGGCTAGAAACGATATAGCGCCTTTAATTAATTAAAATTGGGAATTTCGATGCCAGCTGAGTGGAAAATATGATAGGGAACCTAGATAGTGCAAAGTGGTTTTTAGTTATAGGTGTTGACGTTGCATAGAAAGGGTTATTTGCTTTGGATATTTATTTTACCTACTTTATTATAGAATGTTCAGTAGCTCATCTATGGGTGCGTTGTATCAAAACACCTAAACTCGGTTTAATGATGAAAAACAGATTCTGGAGAGATATAACTCCTACAATTCATTTTTAACTTAGAAAGTCTTGAAAATATTACAAAGCTATGAATATTGAACTGAAATTCTAGGAGAGTATCATCAAAATACATGGTAAAATTATTTACAAGAGCAGAACTTGAAGGGTTTTCCATTTTATGAATCATTAATATAAAAGTAGCTGGAATATTCAATAATTCAAAGTCTGAAATCAAAAATTCTCCTAATTCAAGCAATTAAATTCCATTTTCAAATTTATCCAGCACACACAGGAGAAACTTTGTACTATTTCGAATTAGGTAATATTTTCTCTTGAATTACACATTCCTCGTCCTCTACTGAACTCAGACCAATATGCCACTCAATTCGTTTTTTCCAACCATTCATTGTACTTATTTTTCTTGTTCATGTTCATGCTTTGCCCGAGCGGAATGAGTTGCTAGGTTAATAAATGTCTTCCCTACCATAATGTATATACAATTTTTCTTACTACTAGCCAAATTTAAGACAAAAACTAAAAATAATTCACAAACGCACCATTTTCTTGGAAATCAAACCACAATAATGTTTTTTTTATTTTTTATTTCGACGTTTCGGCAGCGTTCCAGCTACCGTTGTCAAAATTAACGAGTGAAAAAATAATTTTTGGTCCCTATCTGACACAACGAAAAAATATGAACTTTTTTTCTGTTCTACTTTTGTAGTATTGTTTTTTAAATGAATAGATTTTTCTAATATGATTTTACAACGTACTCTATATTCTTCTCTTTCGTGTTCAGGTAATTCACTACTTACTTGTTCTATTGAACTTATTATGTCTAATTTTGGTATTGATTTTGAAGTCAAAGCAAAATTTAATCCTTTTGAAAGAACTAATACGTCTGAATAATTTAGAGTTTTGTTTGATAAATTAATGATTGTGTTCGGTACATTGTTTTGTTGAGAATTATTCAGCTCGTTTTGGATTTTTTGTTCAAATAATATCTCAAACTTCCGGATTTGAATTTGTTTTTCATACGTTGTAGTATATATTATATTTATATTTGTTATTATTTTATCGAAGTCAATTTTAGTTACCGTATCAAAAAGAAAATCCTCAATACATACGATATCTTGTTCGATATTGAATACTTTATATCTATGGTGCTGAAGGCGTTCTCGAACCATAGCAAAACTTGCCTTTTACAATATTCTGGTTATTTTTCTTCCTCCGTAGGCAGGATGTAACCTTAGTTCTCTTGGTTCTCCTGTCAGATCAATAATAAAAACATTGTCATTTAGACAGACTTCTTGAGTTGTTGATGTTGCCATGGTAACTTTAAAAAACGCGCCTTTTTGAAAGTTTGATTTAAACACGCCGAGGCGTGCTTTAAATAGGTAAAATGGTTCACCAATAAAAAAAAAATATTATTTAATATCAATCACGAAATATCTTTTATTTTTAATTGTATCACCATCCCTTTCATTCAATGAACACATTCGATGTCCGGTTATTCGAAATAAAATGTCACTACCACACTTTCAAGTCTACTCCTCCCTACTCCCTCTAGCTGTTCCCGATATCCAATATTCCCTACATCGAATTTCCACAAACCACATTCGCATAAACTCATACAGGACTCGCCATGTAGTCTGCATTGTTCTTTCTTCACCACATTAATTATTTCATTCTTGTGCGAACTTTCAAAGCAAAAGCCATAGACACTCGTAAAATTCCGATTTTCACGAATGTCAACGAATTTCCTGGCTTTTATTGTATTTTTTGTTGAGCGACAGAATAAAATGTTCGTATATGGTGTCGACATGTCAGAGCTGGAAAAACAGTTGATACATTTTTGTGTTTTTGCGAGCGTTGAAGATGATTTAATTATTAGTTATACCGGTAGATGTCACTACGGATGCTAATAAATGATACTTTCCCAGTCAGAAATATTTGTATACATTTTGGATTGATTTTTGCTTTATTATTCTGTATATATGGTCAAGTATACAATAGCTACACATTTTTAAATAAATTTCAAAAACTATTTGTGTTTTTTATTTTAAAATTAGCATCATAAAGTACCAACCAATACATAATAAAATAAAAGAAACTATACTTTATTAGTTTTCCTCAACTGAACTGAACTGAACTATAAATCATTACAAATGCGGCGAAAGGAAAATAAACAACATTCACTTATAACAATAAACAACGCCACATCTATGTATGTATTGGAACAATACAATAAACTCAGTTATATTTATGAATTGTTTTGAAATTTAAAACAAGAAAAATAGATACACAATACTGTTATAAAGATACTTTTATTTTTAACTTTTTATTTGTGGCGTGGGAAATTTTGTACATTTTATAAGTATGTTGCTGATTTTTTTCTAAATTCTTGCATTGTTTGAGATGGTGTATCTGGAATTTCAGCTGAAAAGTCCCATAATAGAGGAATTCAGTCTAAAGTCAGTATTGCCAATAAAAAGGGTTTTTTTCTGACAAGAATGACAGTTAAGGTCTACCATTCAGAAGATTTTTGCATGTTTTTTATTATTGCGATCATCTATATTGCTTTATTAAAATAATGAATACACCCCCGAAGCGTATATCTCGAAATTTAAAATGACTTTTTAGCTGAATACTCAACATATCGGTGGCCAAGAACTCTAGGAACTTTTTGCAAGTCACCATTTCATTTCTGCTATTCTGTCACTAGCTATGTCAAATGTCAGCTATATTAATTTTTGTTGATATTCGTTCAATTCTGTATGTTCATTTTCGATTAGATTTTTGTAGCATTTCTAGTTAGTTGTATCTCTATTCTTCTAATTACTTTTTCCACTGACATCTGACATAACTAGTGACAGATAACAGAAATAAAATGGTGACATGTCAAGAGTTTCTAGAATTATTGGCCAGCTAAAAAGTCATTTTAAATTTCAAAATAAACACTTCGGGGGTGTATTCATTATTTTAATAAAGCAATATAGATGTTCGCAATGATAAAATACATGCAATAATCTCATGTTTTGAAGGGTAGACCTTAACTGTCATTCTTGTCAGAAAAAACCACTTTTTGTTGGCCACACTGACCTCAAACTGAACTCCTCTATTCTTTTCACTTTGCACCTGTATTACAAATGCACAATAAAAATGTTCAAAATCGGAACTTATATAGTGTAACTAATGTTAATGTGATGACCTTGAATTGTATTAAGAATTTTATGCAGGTTAATTTCAATCCACTATATTAATTTGAATTACATTTGGAAAGCATTTTTTCACAATATTCGAATTTATAAAAAAAATTTATGCACCCCATTGGGCGGCTTTTTTCCTTCAAAGGGATTAAAAATATGGGTCATCACATTAACAATAGATACACTATACCTTAGTTTAGGTTTTGACGTTATGGATCTTAAGCAAATATTGAGAAAATATTAGATGACGCGAATAAAGTGGAATAATGACACCTCAGATGTACCCTCAGGACCCATGACAAAAGGGTATTGTAAGCAATCAGACGACATTATCACTAGCAAAGCTGAAGTCGAAAACTGCATTTACTGGTACTGAACCAGCATTTGGAATATCAAAACCCTCAGCACGTGGTTGTACATCTCAGTGGATTGGATTCAAATGAAAGGCGTACTGGAGCGACATGCCAAAGCATTGCCTGAGGAATTAAATCAAACCAGCTGACAGTAGTGCGTAAACTGGACCAAATCCAAAGAACAGCATACCTCAATACAACAGGAGGCATGAGAACCACACCAACCTGGGCGATGGAGGTGATCTTTGGTCTCACTCCTCTTGACATACACATCAAGGAGGTATACAACCTGACGTAGGATCTGGTAGATTGAGACGTAACCTGTTGCTTGAAGTCTGAACCTTAGAAGGATGCACAATGCACCCACCCTTCAAATTCTTACAGATAACAGAGATTACAGACATGCCAAAGCAAGAACACAAGAAATTCCCAATGTAGCTGATTATTGAATGAGATCAAAGGCAATGGAAAAGCAGACTCTGAGGGCAAGATTGCTACAACACGACATGTTACATACAAATCATCATCCACAATACTATGACCTTATCGGTCATCATAAAAATCGAATAAGGTCAGATTGATCTAAAATAATATATGAGGAAATTGCAAGAAACTGTAAAAACCACCAGAAAATGACGGAAGTACTCACTTCATGGAACAGAGAGGAAGCAGTCTTGGAGGATTTATTCAAGAAAAACCTAGTCAATAGTATTTGGAGCGTAATAAAGACTCAAGAGCACAAAAAGACTGAAGGTTGAGATGGCAAGGTTTCGACTGGTGGTGCCAGGATTTTAGCATTCTTTTAAATTTTTTTTTAAGTTTTCCAGGGTACCAAAAATTTCGGGTTATAATAGTTTGTTATTAATTCTAACACCACGTTTACCGTATACAGACGCTTCGCATAAAAAAAACTTTCATAATGCTCGTAATTGAACGGTCTACATTTAAAATACAATTGATATCCTACCAGCATGATTCATCATGTTATGTTATTGATTAGCTTTATTGATATGCACAGACTATAAACACAGCGTGCCAGGTGCGGGCGGACAAAACCAGCGTTCAAGGCTACCAAACACCAACCAATAACATTGTTCCGTTTTTATAATGTTTCAATTTGTGAATGTAATAGAAATAAAAATTTTCGCTTGGTAAATAAAATATGTTTGAAAATATTTCGTTTTCAATTAGATTAGCATTTTGTCATTGCAAAGTAACCTATGTGTTTTATTGATTGGTTCAATATTTGAGGGGCTTTTCTTATGGCATTACATCCAAAATTTATAAGATTGGACGGAACTCCAAATACGAAATTATGGGAACACGAGCTTATGTAAGGGTGTTCTTGACCAAAATATTTCGAAATGTATCTCAATATAAGCTTTATTATCGTGCTCACTGATATTTCTTCTACTCGCCGTACCGTTGGCCGTATAAACACCGCCATTCCTCACTTTATAGGACTTACACTATAAAATACAGTTATATTCTCGAATTATCCCAGAACGAGACGGGTATAAGAGATGTATGGATCTCCAGGGGGATAACAAGTAACGAGTTGATACACGGAACAAAACAAAAATTTTTGTTTCTCCATCCATCATCGATATATGGAAGGAAAATAGATTTTTTTTTCTTTTTCGGGATGTTTTTTTTCCTTGGATCTGCTTTTTATTGTAAAAAATGTTTCCAGAACTTCTTTTTGGAAAATATGTCAGCGACTGTTTGAATATTACGTGCACTAACTTGAATGCAACACTGCAGCAGCGTCATTTAGCTAGTGGAATCTAACTAGAGTTTGTCCAGCTTGCTCTCTCATTCATGAAATGGATCAGACGGAATTATGACGTCATTAACGTATTTCTTATCTAAGGTCGACCTAAATTTTATCTATCTGCTGTAAGTTCCTTGTGGCATTATTTATTATTTTTTGTTGAACTGTCAAAAACATAAAATTTATTTTTTCTCTCATTTCTTGGGAATGAAAACCACAATAATGTTTTTTATTTTTTTATTTCGACGTTTCGGTAGCGTTCCAGCTACCTTTGTCAAGATTAAATGATTATAAAATAATTTTTGGTCCCTATCAGACACAACGAAAAAAAATTTGACAACTAGACAATCAATAATATTTTGAAGTTTAAGACTACAAAACTTTGTTGTCAAATTTTATTAAGGTCCATTTATAGTAGATCACATCTCTGGTAAAATGTGAAATAAATATTTTATTTCATGACATTCCAAAGATATGATAGTCTACTAGAAATGGAATCCAGTGAAGTGCACGTTCCAGGAACGGTTTTTATTGGGATAGCGCTTTTTTCGCTTATTTTGGAAATGTTGTTAATAAAACGCGTTTGTTGTTATTTTTTGTGTATGATTATTTTGGTTTTCAAGATATGTATAACTCATTTTGGTGATTTTGTGTATTGAAGTGTGTATCGATTAACAACTATTCCAATGATAAATCATAAGAAAACCTGGATAAAAACTTATGATGCTATCCTGATAACGCAGATAATTGATTATTGAAAATTTCTCTTTCTAACATTGGTAACCAAATTTGACTACATTCGGCTGAAATACTAGCTACACATTTATCTGCATTTAGTTTTATCAAAGCACTTTTTTTGATTTTTTGTCTTCTATTATTGGGCTCTTTCAATATTATTTTTGTCGAATCCCATTGAATTTTATGCCCCTCTTCCCAAGCATGTTTACAAATACCTGACTTAAAGAACTCCCTATCTTTGATATATTTTTTATGTTCACTTATTCGGACTTTCAATGGTCTAGATGTTTCATTTGACAACAAAGTTTTGTAGTCTTAAACCACAGCACTCTTAAACTTCAAAATATGATTGATTGTCTAGTTGTCATATTTTTTTAGTTGTGTCAGATAGGAACCAAAAATTATTTTATCATTATTTAATCTCAACAAAGGTAGCTGGAACACTACCTACCGAAACGTCGAAATAAAAAAATTAAAAACATTATTGTGGTTTTTCATTCCCAAAAAATTAGAGAAAAAATAAATTTTATCTGTTCTTTTTGACAGTTCAGTTGTCATATTTTGAAAACAATTCTTAACATATGTCATTGATTATAATTTTGAGGTTAAGTGTAAAATAACATTCAACAAATATAAGACATACGTAAAACGGCAGAATACGTCACCGATAATGATGTAACGGCAAAGGATGGTTGAACAAACTATATCTATAACGCATCCACACGTTGTAAATTATCGTATCAAAAAATTTAAATTTGCGATGAAAGTGAACGCCACTTGGCATCTGCTCTCCGTAATTTTGATCCCTACATTCTCGGGTGACCCTGTATACAGAACTTCATAGATTCGTTTGCGCTGTTCATTGTCTGAGAGTTTATTCCAAATTTCAGCATCAAATTCTCATTATCATGGACTTTGGGATGTTTTTACTATTTTCCTAGCTCAATAATTATTTTCGAAAAAAGAACATTTTTATACTAGCATTTTTTATTACTTTTGCTTCTGCATCAAATAATCCTAATGACGTAAATACAATAAAATTCCTGTGCTTCGAGCGATTTATTTCATGATGGTATAGTTATTGACCCTACAACCCAAATCATCTGCATTTTCTGTTTTCAATCAGGAACATTTCAACACTTAGGTGTCAAAATGCTCCTCAGTTAGAAATATTTCACCAGTCACGTCAGTCCTCTGTTCACGGTTTATAGTGACTTGTTCTGTAACATCAATTATTAAAATTTTGTAGAACTAAAATCCTGTCATCGTCTCCAATATGACCAAATTAGATTGACGGGTATCTAGAACGGCCATTATGGCTCTTGTATTATATACTACTTCAAATGTCAACGTGCTTCCCGTTTCGAAACGTAGATAGGCTATTATAAATGCACCTATATATATTCGAGCAGCTCTAGTGGATAATTTTAATTCTGAAATTAATTATAACTGATAGCCTATGCTGCGGTTTTTCATTGAATTAGAATGTTATAAATGTGATTCCAAATATCATATCTAGGATTTTGTATCATCAAAATGTGGGAGCTTCCAAGAACTTTGTTCATTTCTTTATCGACTTACAACATGTACATGATAATACCAAGGTATTCATTTGTGAAACGTTTTCAACAATATTTTAGTGTATATAAGGTTTGTTCTAACCAGCGTCAGAAACCAACAGGATTAGTTCACGATCTTCACGATCAATTTCTTGCTCCAACCAATATATAAATCGGTTTGAAAAGTATCTTGTAAATTACAATGTTTTTTTTTTAATTTAGCAAAATTAACTTTCCTGTAATCTTCTGTTTCTACAGAAACTCTCTGTAGACCAAAACTACTCTTCCACTCTTCCTCTAACAATGTATTCACTAACAACACTCTTGTATTTCCTCTTCATTAAGCAGACATCATTCTGAACTAAGGGAGCCGTAACGCATTTCAAGCTGTAGAACATTGTGTTTAACAAAACTATTTGCAAGTGTCAGATATTACCTTAAAATGCATTACCTGCTCGAGCGCATCAAACAAAACAATTTCCGACCCTCTCATTACGGTCTAAGTCTAATTGGTTCTATTTATTTTCATAATACTGGCACTGGGAGGTCTCTGGTTTTACGTATGTCTTCTCCGGCAAACTGATTTACTTCTCGTTTACGGCTTATTTAAGCTTTTAATTGCTCTTTCTCTGGCTGTGTGTTGTCTGAAACAAGGACTGGAGCATGACATTTCATATTCTGGCTTTTGTACTGGAAAATTAATAAGTAAACAAATGGATTCCTGACTTCTGTAACTTACATTGAGATTAATGACAGCTAGGATGGAAATTGGATGTAAAAAATTGTTTAAATAAAATTTATTCCACACAACAAAAAACTGAAGTATTTCTGTTGTCTCCGGAAATACTTCTACGGTTACCAGAATGGTTTCCTGGATAAACCGCGTTGGTAAAAATTATTTACTCGACGTTTCGACTCCTGCTTTGGAGTTATCAAGAGGTAGGTAAGGTTCAAGGCCAGCTTCAAATAGCACACCGAAGAGCAGAAAAATATAGGTATAAATTAAATGGACAAATTAAAAATAGTAAAATAGCTAATCCAACTAATTTTAAAGTAATAGATTTAGTTTTATTTAAAAGATATGATGAACAAAATTTGATTCTCAATATATAGGTACATTTACAATTACAGAGGTGAATGATGTTTACTGTAAAGTGAAATTAGATTCAGGTACAATAAAGGACGTGCATAAAAACAGAATACACCCTTATTGTAAAAGTTAATACCTAATTGTGAACAAACATTGAAGGTCATTGTGCGTGAGTAACAAACAAACATTTACGTATATTACGGACAAGCCAGTGAAAGTGAACAATAATTGCAAAAGTCAAGACAAGTGCTACATGGGCAAAACAAAAAGTATAAATAGACATCTTATTGATCTTCAAGTTATCGTTGGTAATAAATATACCAGGTGGAAATAAAATATTTGCCGTGCGAGCGGTATGATTTTTTCCGGAAGTTCTACCGGAGAGAAGACCAAAAGTTACTGTGGACAGAATCTAAGAATGTGTCATGCAATTTACCAGAAATTTTTTCTGTTACATATAGGAAAGAAGAAAATTTTTTAAATATAATTTTCACAAAATTTTAAGTAACTAAGCTATTAAAATTTTAGTCTTTCCGTTAGGGGGGAATGAATTTCAAATGAATTCATTCTTTTATAAAAGGGGAAAGTGTAATGTCCTTTAGTCATGAACCAGATTAAGAAATAAATCCATTCGAAATTATACAAATTATCAAAAACGTGATGAAGTCAAGTTCAACGCTGAATAAGCAGTATGTGATTCATCAAGACATTAAGACATCACTAGTATGAGGTTCTCTGTTGTAATTATTGTCCCCAAACTTACATAGGTCAAACAACTCGTATCAGAGGATTTCTGAACATTTTTTCAGTACATTTTTTCTCTTGAACTTATCAAACTTCAAGTGAATAGTACTGAAAATTGGGGAATTGAGGCGACATTTCAGAATGTTCCAGCTCTTCCCTTCTTCATGACTTATTAAAAATATGTTAAAATACTTGTGCCTACAAGAGAAAGGGATGTCATGTCAAGCGAAAAACTCACTGACTATGCGATCAGCAATAAAAAATAAACTAAAGCCTCACAAGCTTTATTATTAACTGCAGTTCTTACTTCATTAAGAACAGACACCAGTGAATTTATTAGGTAGGAAATCAAATTGCATCTTTTAGTTTGAAACTTGCTCTAAGTACTTTCTCATTTCCAAACTCGCATTGATAAAATACTGACTTTAAAATTATTTTTTCACCTAATCATAAACGCTCCTTCATTTGCCGGTAAATTAGTGTTTTGGTAAGTGCTTTATATTTATTTTTATAACTACGTTTCCAAACTTCTGAATGTAATTTCTTTGTAAGTAATTTGTTTCCAGTTATTTTACATCCAATTTAATATTTTGTTTGACATTTAAGAGCTCATTTTCAGCAATTTGAGTTAATTAGTTTTTTTTTCCAATTAAGACTCGGGAGAGATGCTCGCCGTCTAAAAAGACTAAAAATACAACATAACTTGTCAAGTTATACTCGGGGTTCTTATTTATTTATCTGCACTTCAACGATATATATATTTCTTTCATTTCCAATTGCAAGTTGCTATAGTCTGGTAGACTGCAATAAAAACCGCATGTAAACAAAGATCAAGCGTGATCTATTCTATCCACTTGCCTAGGTTCTTCTCAATAACGAACGCACGCACAGCAATACAGAACCCAAGGGAACATCACCTAGAAGACTACTTGATAGAAAAGAGACTGAGGTTAAAATCAACCAATTAGACTTGTGAAATTATCGAAAAAGCAACACACTCCTAACGTCTCTGGTCAAAAGAAAAATGAATTTTACTTTCCCTTGGTCCTTTCCTGTCTCAAAGTACTTTAGATTTCTGTAAATTAAATTTTAAATGTATATACCTTTCAAGGACCTCAATTTCCTTGAAATATTGTCGCAGCTTTTGAATACTTATTCCATCGCTTGTTGGCTACGAGGTTCAGGACCATGGAAATTGCCATTGCCAGCCCTACTGGTAATCAAAAAGAAAAATACGAAGTAAAAAATTATATCATCAGTCTTAACTAATATACTTTTAGTTGATAATAAAATGAAAACAAATAAAGAACAGAAAATACAAAGAAAGAAACTGGTAGAGTATTTTATACTTTATAGAATAGTCCTCTAAACGTATTGGGTGGACGTCGTGTTAATACGTTTACCTGCCTTTAGTGTCTAAAATTAGCATAAATTCCAGTCGTCTTAGCATTAGGTTGAGAAACCCTTTCCGTACCTTCTTCCTTATTTTTACAAGCATGGGAGTTTAATTATACAAGTGTTTCAGCTAATGACTTGTTTGCCTATGTTTACAAAACAGAACAGCTGATACAAACAAGTTCATTACTACGAGCTGTGCTCGAGGGCGGTGTTCATCGCAATGTGGAGCTTTTAAATGCGCATTCATCAGATACTGTTTGCACATGGTGTTACCAATATCTGTGTTTATCACGAAGGGGTAATATGCGTCTGGTGAGCTACAGAGAATCACGAGTCTTTGACTGATTTTGCAAAAAATATCTATCGTATCCTCTTCTTTTACACAATGCCTAATGGAAGCCTCAAAGACTGGTAGCCTATTTCTTGGCTTTACTTCAATCAAACTTTCCTCTTCTATATAACAGTCTCCAAGCGGTTGTGTCCTGAGGTTATGAAGTGCAAGTATGTGAATGGAGGCTCCTTCATCCATTCCAAAGAGTCTTTATTCCTCGCTCCAATAGTTTGAGGTGCACATCCAAACAGAAGGACCACTATCAAAACTATTAGTACCTATAAATAGTTACTCTCTGGCTCGTGCATTCTTTCGTAGTTTTCCAGGTGTATAAAAGATAAAACTTCTTGTCTTTCTCGTAGTCTACAGTTTTAGTCTGGTGATAATATATTGAATCAGAAGCTTTTGACTGGTCTATAACTTTGTAAATGTTCAGTTCAACAAGCTGCCGTTGAGGAAAATGTAAAGTGAGGAAACGGAAGTTGAATTTAGAATACGAACGTGTCTGTCGTCTTCAGAGCTTAATTCAACCTCAGAACCGGTTCACTGGTGTTTATTTGTTGATTATTTCCCCTATCATAACAACGTGTTTCGTTGCAGATTAAGAGAATTCAACGAAATATCGGTGTAATTTGACATGTGAAATTTAAAGTTATTCACCTGACAAATTTAGTTTGTGTTCAAAAACAACAAACTGTACTGTCTTCTTAGTTATTTACGGATAATTCCAGTTTTACTGAGCATATAGTGAGATTTAATCAGCTACTTTAAGGTTATTATGCCATAAAATGATAGTAAATTATATACCAAGGTGATGAAGACTATTATTATTGACCGAGTACCAAAATTATTACGTGAGGGGGTTTGGCACGAGCGGAATAAGTTGCGAGGCTTATGAATGTCTTCACCACCATGGTAGATATACAATTTTTTCCACTACTAGCCAAATATAAGACAAAAATTAAGAATAATTCACAATCGCACCACGAGAAGCGTTTACCCCTTCGTCTGACTGACAAGTGCACTGTCAGTTTTCGATATATTATGAACGTACTCGTTATGTCATCAGTCATATTTGGTTTAGCGCGAATTTTGAACTAATGGCTTTTTTATTCAAATAATTTTATCTTGATAGGTAATTTCATGCATCAAATATGTTAAAGACAATCTCCTGGGTATACAAAATTATGTTGTTCAAGTTTTTGTTGAACTACTATCCCTGAACTCTCAAAATATTTAAATTTGTCCATTATTGACCTAGGTTAATAATAGAAAAAATATCATCTAGCTAGAAAAAGCAATAATTCTCAACTTCACAGCTTGTAGTGGAAGAAAAATTTTCTCTTATGAGTTCAAAAAAGTTCCCAGGGTTTGAAGTAACAGACGTAGTAAGGGAGGTTAGGTTTAAAGTGTTTTTATTTATTTGTGAAAATATCCGTTTTCCTTGTGCGTGCGATAATATTTTAAAAAAAGTGTTATTTTGTAACAATATATGTTTTTGCCAGTCTATTTTAGTATAGCTAATCCCCAAACAGTACATTAAAAAGATACATGTAGGATACAACAGGTTAAAACTAATAACATTGTCTGAGTGTGCGTTTGCAGATGACCTAATGATTTGTGCACCCAGCGAAAAGGATTTGCAAAGAAATCTAAAAACATGGGAAGAAGAACTTGAGAGGAAAAACTTTAAAATAAACATACAGAAAACAAAAGTGATGACCACTGGATCTGAGGATGAAGAAACTCATTTGAGGATACAAAAAGAAGAAATCGAGCAGGTAGACGTATTTAAATACCTTGGTATAAAAATAAATGAAAACACAAATGAAGATATTGAAATAAATGAAAGGATTACCAATGCATCAAAACTGTATCATTCATTATCAAGATCATTTATAGGAAAAAAGGAAATCAGTGCAAAAACCAAAATCACAGTATATAAAACAGTTTATCGGCCAATCCTTACTTATGGAAGTGAAAGCTGGATACTGTCACAGAAGTCAAAAAGTCGAATCCAAGCAATGGAAATGAAATATTTGCATAGAGTGAAGGGTATAACACGAGATCGGATAAGAAACGAGGATGTGAGAAAGGAACTAGAACCAATACTCGAAGTATTAGATGAACAAAAGCTTAAGTGGTTCGGACACTTAACAAGAATGAGCAACAGACCAGTCAGAGATGTGTGGGAAGCCCGAGTAAATACAAAAAGGAAGAGAGGAAGGCCTAAGAAAACTTGGAACCAAGAAGTTGCAGAAATACTGGAAAGAAGGAATATAAAATGGGGAGAAGCAAAAAAGATGACAAAAAATAAGAAGAAATGGACTAATTTCATCTACGAACAAAATATTCAGATATAGATACCTCTACCGTTACACCTTCGGGTATAAAAAGGGTTTTTGATTATATATAATCCCTTGTTAAACTTTCCCGTCACGTTACTGACTCTTGGACTTTTTTCTCATCCGTTCTTTTTATTTGTGTGGTTCATGTAATTTTTTTTAGTCTACAATATGAATACTTGAAGTAGAATATATGACAACATTTGTTTAGTTTTAATAATTCCACAAAATAGAGGTTGAAACCATCAACTTGATCGAACAGTACAAATATTTCAGACAAAAATTACCCTACTGGGGTATATGCGCGTTAAAATTTTCATAAACCGTCTTTTAAACTACCTTCCGGAAATAAATTACATGTTGTTAAGATGAATATTTGAAAAGTTGGCTACTACTACACGAAAGTGATCGGTCTAATTGATATACACCCCCAAGCACCCTCAGGGGACGTTATTCGACATGATGGCGCCCCTTTCTGTTCCTATGGCAGTGTACGAGTTAGTTTATTGAACCGATCGATATATATGTATACCACCTGTACAGGTGAAATTACTTTCCCAGCAACATGTTTATTGGAAAAAATTTAATTGGTAACCAGTATAGGGCGAGTCAGTTAAAGTTCAACCTGGTTCAAAGTTCTACAAAGCTAGTTCAAGGCAAAGCTTGCTAGTTCAACTGAGCTGCCGAATTTGGGCGCTACCAACATAACATATGTTTCCTAGAAATGAGTTTTGTAGAGCTGGGATCAAATTTGACCTGTATAACGAAAGTATATTCAAACCGGGCTTATCCCTGAAGATGGATAGAGCTATAGCTGTTGTCAGGTGGAGAAATTGTTTTGACGGGGAGTAAATGAAATTTGAATGAAGTAACAATAATTAATACCAACTCTTTACCAAAGTTGGAACAAAAAATACTAGAATGAATCTATGTTTTGTTCGCAAAGAAAACTGGGTTTGACTTTTTTTATTTACCACTTTAGTAAATATTACTTCGTAAGGACTAACACAATTTGGAGGGAAAAATTTAATATTTCTCTATAAAGGAAGACAATTTTAACTTCGTTTGTTTGCTGGGTAGAGTGTTGTCATCGAAAATAAATACGTTTATGTTGACAAGTTGAAAACGATTGGATGAGAAAGGGAATTGCAAAAATT
>CAJUYG010000062.1:87990-144045 GCA_910591675.1 Galerucella calmariensis | reverse complement strand
GTGTAAATGGTATGACTTTTTCGCAATCTGTATATCGTTCACAACTGGAAAAAAAGTAATCGTTCACGTTTCCTCGACCATTTTATCCCCCTAGATGATAATAAAGTATAGAAAACTGCAGAAAAGAAGTTTCTTGTCAGTAATGAATACATAGAACACCTTCTTGTCGGCTGCGTTATAGAAATTTTTCTTTGTTCACATACTTTCGTATATCTTTCTAAAATATACTTTTATTATCGCGGAGTACAACGGGCAAAATATATTCATCCTGTCGCTCATCTGGATTTCACATTTTATGGTTTCTTAAGAATTGGATAAAGCTGTTTTTACAGGAAATTTGAATAGCTTTGAATATTCTTTTATTGGAAAAATCATCTGGAAAATTGATCATCGTGAGGGGTGATTCATAAAACTTCTTCCAGTCTTTACTAAGAACAGGAAAATCAACCTTAAAACCGTAAGAGTTTATGGAACTTACTGGAGACAAGTCAAGTATCTGCATTGTAAAGGGTTATTCATTATAAATTACCCATCCCCTATCATCGTTATTATTATTCTTAGAAAAAAAAAACTCTACTATAAAAGTTGTTCAGTTACAGCTGAATTTTTTCAATATTCTATCAAAAGTTCAGTAGCGTGCAAATTTAAGGAGATACAAAAAATAATGGTTTTTTTTAAATGGGACACCCTGTATATTTTCACATTTTTGAATGGTATTTTTTTTCTGATTTCAAAAATATATAATATGTTACCCCGATCTTGTACCGTTTTTAAGTTACGGAATGCTGTAAATCTTAGTTTTATTAATTACTGTAAATATGAAAAAGATAATTTATTAAAGTAAGTTATGAAAATGACAACTAATATGTTTAATAATCAACATTTTTTGGATAAAGTAATTAAAATGGTTCTCGGTATGAAAGAAAAAATTAAAATATATACCCATACAAAACAGAAAATAAAGATTTATTCAAGAGAATTTATAAATAATAACTCATAAAAGATATTCAAGATGTCCACCATTATTGTTAATGCATAATTGATAACACCTTCTTATACACATAGATTCAAAAGTTTTGCATCACCTTCTTCGGATGCGAAGGAATTTTTCTGCGCTAACAATTTTTTGTTGGCTTGTTTATCAATGTTTACCATTTCAATGTTCCATATTTTTTGCAATATACAGATATTTACATTTTTTTGTAAGATAACATTTTTAGTGCGATCATTTTAACATTCAAGGCATTTGATTTTTACGATTTTAAGTGCAAACATGAATCGTCAAGTCATAAGTGAGATTGACCGTGCAAGAATAGTGGCTTTAGTTGAAGAAGGTCATTCTCAAAGGTTCGTGGCAAACAGAGTTGGCGTTTGGCAAAGTGATGTGTCTCGTGTATGGAACCGGTATCTCCAGACCAATTCTCTTTGTGATAGACCTAGAAGCGGTAGAAGGCGTGTTACTACTATATATATCCACTTAACTATCCGAAGAAACCCGACCATGGCAATACCAGCACTCCAAAGAGATATGTGACATGCGTTGGGAGTTCAAGTATCGATCTCGAAATTACGAAGACGAATACTAGCGACAGGTTTGAGGTGTCGCCGACCAATAAGAGTGCCAAGACTACAACCTGAGCGCAGAGTTCGCCGACTATAGTGGGCTCAAGAACACGCGGCCTTGCCTGAAGAATTTTGGAATTCGGTGTTTTTTTCCGACGAGACAAGGATTTGTTTGGTACAAGATAGCCATCGAATACGTGTGTGGCGGGATCCAACGAGAGTTGCTCAGCTTGCCCATGCTCGCCCCGTGCCGCCCTTCAGAGGAGGAAGTGCTATGTTTTGGGCTGGTATCATGTTAAATGATCGCACAGAATTAATTCATGTGGAGGGAACGATGACTGGTTTTTATGGACAATAACGCCCGACCTCATCGGACCAGAGCTGTGAATGAGTATCTTGAAACTGAAGGGATCAATCGTTTGAACTGGCCTGGCCTATCTCCTGACATAAATCCCATAGAACATACTTGCCAGGGCAGTGGCAGCACGCAGAAATCCACCCAGGAGTGTACAAGAGCTTGTTCATGCGGCCCAAGAAGAATGGCGAAATATTCCTTAACAGAATATCAATAATTTGGTAAACAGCATGGGCAGGCGACTTCAAGCTTGCATACATTCTAGAGGTGGAAATACTCTTTATTAAAAGTTCTCATGATGGTTCTCACTTAACCTTTTCTTTAAAAAGAATGAATTTGTATTTAATTTATTCAATTTCTAAGAATACTTTTTATGTTTAAAGCAAGTTTATTATTGGATAATAAAATTTTTTTACAAATATACACGTTTTTTTTTATTTAAACTAATTATTTGATTAATCTCCGATCCATTTATAATGAACACATTTTTTTTTCGGAGATTTAGGGTGATGCAAAACTTTTGAATCAATGTGTATTATCTATAATAACATTGCAGTTGACTCCATTATTTTCATTTAGTTTGTTAATTGCTGAATCCTTGCTTTAATCACTTGTATATTATTATTATTAATAAAATCTTCCACCTCTCTGTAAACCATTTTAATAACTTTATCTGAAAAATGTTAATTATCAATCATATTAGTTGTCATTTCCATATCTTACTTTGATAAATTATCTTTTTCATATTTACAGTAATTACTAAAACTCAGATTTTCAACATTTCATAACTCAAAAACGGTACAAGGTAACATATTATATATTTTTGAAATAAGAAAAAACAGTCTATTCCAAAAATGTGAAAATATACAGGGTATCCCATTTAAATAAGAACTATTTTTTTGTATCCCCTTAAATTTAAACGCTACTGAACTTTTTATAGAATATTAAGAAAATTCAGCTGTAACCAAACAACTTTTATATGAGACTTTTTTCCTAAAAGTAATAATAACGATGATAGGGGGTGGGTAATTTATAATCAATAACCCTGTACAAACATGATAAAAATTGTGTGTGTGTGTGATTTCTTAGTAGCTCATTTTTCAAGTAATCTTTCTTAAAATAAATATCCTCTTCATACAGCCACTCCTGAATTTGACGTTCCACTCAATATTGTTTAAGGAAGGAAAGCTTTGTAGAAGTGGCCAATCTTTACTTCATTCTCTTTATAAAAATATTCATCACTTTTACGTATTCTCAGATTGTCAACACACCAAATTAATATTAAGAAAGTCTTCTACACAAAGTAAAACAAAATATCCGTATAGAAACTATGAAATTGAGCTTAAGTTTAAACATACACATATCAAACTCACTCAAACTACAAACGTGTATATACAAATGATTAATACTAACATAGCGATTAAAACTAGTAATGTTCGCAGAGTTACAAGTTTATTCAGTATTCATTTACAAAGGAGTAACTGTTTTCAAGTGCCCGACCTCCGAGGCTTCATAACTCTGAGAAGGGTTCAAGGAACTTGTCAACTATGAGAAATTATTTTTGTTTTCATAGGAAAGGGAATAGAAACAGTTTCCTTTCAATTAAGCAATGTACACAACATAAATGATATTTGGGATAACTGAGGAACCCACAAAGTGAGGTTTCACTGTTGATTTTTATTAATTATCATAACAAAAACTGGACTGGAGGGATTTTCAGTAGTTGAAGTGGTTGTGTTATTTCCTCTGCAAAGTGCTTCCGTTGGAGTCCTTGTAAGTTATCGAAGAAGCAGAATATGTGAGTAGGTGTTTCATCATTGAGTTCACACTTCCTGTTCATAGGTTCGTTAACTTTGCTTATTTTGTGCAGACGTTTCTTCAGGGTGCAGTGTCTAGTCACCAGGTCGGTAACTGTCTCTTACCCAGCCTGGTTGAGAGTTCCTTGCCTACCTTGCTCAGAAAACTCTCTGTATGGAGGTGCCCTTTATTATTTCTATTTTTTGTCCTCTTCTTCATCAATACTGGCTATAGCAGCAATGGTCTCTGCTTGAATCACAGTCGTATATCGCCAAAGGCTGGAGATTATTCTCCTTCTAGGTTCTTTTATAAAGCACCAGAGCCATGGTTTGCTTTGGAACCATCGGGGAAACGTATCATTTCTCCAGAATCACCTTTTACCTGAAGGGGATGGTAATGTTGACTCGCTCATTAAATATATTCTCCGGTGTTACGTTATGAAAACTGAAAATCAATATTACATTTCAAATTATCATCATACAAATTTCTTTCTATGCTAATTTTTTTCCATATCCGATCAGTTGCCCTCTAATTCTGTACACTGATCGAGAATTCATTTGTAGATATCGCCATTTATCATTCCTGAATAATCTCTCCGATTCAGGCGTACACCTCTTTCCAAATGTCCCCAAAAGCGAACTAGATATCGATGAGAAGGTGCTGTCAGTAGCAGATTTGATGGGTGGTAGATGGGGATTATAAGAGTTTCAAAGTACATTTCACGATTTCAATCAGCTGATTTAGAAAAAAAAGTTTAAAGCGCTCTGTTACAGGGGGGTTATAGGTAGATCCTTGAACTTTTGGAACCTTTTTTAGTCATCTCTACATTTCTTTCCTGATCACATTAATATTGAAATACTGGTTAAGGGCGAGTCGGACTAGCGCACAAAGAGTTTCGTACCATTATAAATATTTTATAGAAATGGAAAAAAATATCTAGGGAACAGCCGGGTTTGAATCGGAGACCCCTCGATCTACAGTCGAATGCTCTACTCTATCCCTTTTTATTAGAAATATATTCTTTATCAAGAGTTGTAGTACAGGAGCCCCTTCAAATATATTTAGCTCTTACCGTGTAACGTCGCAATTGGTTTTGAAGTATGTAACGTTATATTTGGCCACTATCATTGGAATATTCAAATAAGTATCTACCGGACGGCGAGTAGCCAGTCCTTTTTCTTAACTAGCATGTGATTCTCGTCGAGAACCTGTAGCATCGATAACCGCTGAAAGGCAAATTTCTACATTTAATGTGCGACGGATAATCTCCGTTGGTGAGGATCAGTATACACTGATATTGGTCAAAAATTTCAATTCTCAATTCTTCGCGAGTCGCAGTGGAGGGCCTTATAGACCCACTCACCACACACCTATCCTAACCCCTCAAATATTTATTTCATCCTGTTTTTAGTATATTACAAGTGCCAAGCCGAGGGGGGGGCTAGTTATACTTTATAAACTTTCCTCTTGGCTCACTCTATCAAAAGTTATTATGCGCTTACAAACATTTAGGTGATTTATTCATATTTATTCCCATATAAAAGTTTTCGCTGATATGCCTATGCGTTCTCATCTTTCATTGTCCCAATGCGTGGTCGAGACAGGAATATCTCAAGGATTCAAGTATCCGAGGACATTGTCGTCTTCACCACCATCGACAGATATATTGGAAAACCGTCGGCGTAGGGCCAGAAGAATATGAATAGCCCAAACATTAAATTAGAAGATGACTGTGTAGGTACACACGAGGGTTCGATAAATTTATCTTATACAGCATATCCCAGGACGAACCAAAACTTTGGTAAATGATATAGAGACTAAAAAAAAGGTAGAACGTGTCGCGGGACACACGGTAGGAACTTTAGTTTCTTTTTAGAAAAAATTATGTAAAACATCTGACGTTATAGATAAACAATTTGCATATTCCTCGGTGGTCGAGTAGTAAGCAAACCAAAACCAAAAGTTTTTTTTTATTGTTAATTTTATTTTTAAATAATTATTCTGCTTGATATTAATGACGACAACAGGTAGACGTTTGAAATATGAAATATTTAGCAGAATATTCATTATTATAGATAATGGTACGGTACCCTTCATGAGGGAGTCCGACTGGCAACATCTACTTATAACAACATCCTTTATTTAAAAAGGGAAACCGTAGCATTATACAAATTGGACATTCAAGAACTGTACGTTTACCACAAAAAAATTAATGGAAACATAAAATTGAATTGTTAAGTTTTCAATTCGAAGTTATATTACAGTTTTTAGAAATTTTTATTTTCTAGTGGGTCGTTAAGTGGGTCGTAGGAAAAATATGCTGTTAGACTCGTGTGGATTGTCCATATCGCACTTGAACCTTGAACCTTCGTCCTCGTGCGATATGGCCATCAAATCCACACTAGTTGCACAAACTACTATTTCTATCAAAATATGCCCTTTTACATTTAAAATCAACCTGCCAAATGTCAAATCAATTCATTCATCCATTTTAAAGTTATCGAATTAAAGCATTCAAGTTTTAAAAATTTCAACACCCTGTATTTCGAAAAGTAAATGTGCTAGACCCCTTAATCCTCATATCATGTTGTCCAATTTCATGAGAGGAATTTACATGCAAACGTTGTAATTACCCTTAACGTTCGAGATGCTTATACCATTTTTTGCGCGATCGTATTGAAATAAATTCCGAATAAAATAATTTAAATTTCTTCGAAATGAACGAAATGTCAAAAGTGGCATACTTCTCGATCAGTTTAAAATATAAATTGCATTTTGGTGAAATTGTTTTTATGCTATTTATCACTTTTCGACGTCTGAACGGTAAGTAAATCACTTACCGACGTGTTAAACTTAGAAACCAGTAAACACAACCTACCGTCCTGACAACCGATGATGTGAATAAACAAAAAAGATCAATCGCGCAAAAAAAATTATGGAAATGATAGTAAAAATGTATCCGAACAAATTCAAGTAGATCACCAGCACTGCGAATACCAGCATTGCATAGAGAGCACACGCACGCAAGCAAGGCACATAACGAAGCAACGTAACATAACGTAACGTAACGTAACGGTCAGATCTTTTCAAACATAACCTGATGTGAAGAACTAAAGTTCCAATAATTGTATCTGTTATAGTGCCACTATATCACGATTTTTTATAGTTATTGGTATTAACACATTCAAGTAGTAGAAAAATTTTGAATTCTAGAAAACATACAGTTAAAATGTTTCTTGGTTGTTTGCTTCGCTTCGTTCTTGGTCACTAAAATCCTATCTTTTTTCGAGATATTTGATGCCTTCCGTACTTAAAACTTACTTTTTATATACAAGCTTTAGTTTTTGTGGTACTACTGTTCCCAGGAACTATGCTACTTTATAAATAATAACAGCGTTTGAAAAGCGTGAATTCACACTATTTTCTGTCTGATGAGTCACTAGATTATTGGTTAATGCACTCACCATTAAGGTCCCCTTTTTACATTGCGTGACTGGACAAATGCTAAAAGTAATTCTCGAGATGGATACAAAGAAGGTTCATAAGCCACAAAGTTGATGCGGTAAAAAATAATTAAAAGGAAATAAAAACGACTGATTTATTACGGTTTTTTTTGTGGTGCGTACTTTTGCGATATAAACCTGGAAATGGACAAGAGAAAAAAAAAGTCTGCCATTTCATTTATCATTATGTTTTTTACAAGGACACTTCACAAAGGACGAAGCAATTGAATAGATTTCAGGGTTGTGTACATTAAAAATAATTAATCAATTTACCTGCTGTTAATGTTAGTTAATGGTTGATAATTTTCCGAATGCTAATTGAACCTATAAAAATTGCGAAAGTTTATAATTGTTTGAAAAAAGCAAATGAGGACTGCCAACAGAAGTGAAAATTAAAACTAATGAACCTCTTTCACAATTTCTTTCCTCACTTTCATTATCAAAAAAATAAACTCGCTCGAAAAATTATATGGTACGCCCATGATAAAGAATTTTTACAAATTAATCGTATGCCTATGATGGGAGAAATTTCTCCAAATAAATTAATCCCTTAAATTAACAAAATACGTTAAAATCACACAATTAACAAAACAGAATGGGTAGAATGGAGAAGGTACTTTCAGAATTATTTTCATGCTCAATGCTGTCCAGTAATTATTGTTGCCATTTGTAGGGAAATTAAACCACAATATTTTTTGTATTTTTATTTCAATATTTCAATTGTGGTTTAATTTCCCTACAAATAACAAAAAGAATAATAAAAACACCACAAGAAACATACATAAAATGGTATATAGTGGGTTGAATCTTAGCAGGTGATGGTGCACTTGAGCCTACCCCCTCCTTTTTCCATATCGGAGCTTGCTATTGGTCCGATTGAATGTAGAAAGCAACTGTGTACCCCAAGGTTCCGTTTCAGGTCCAATTCTCTTTTTCTCTTTTGTAAATATATTTTGTTTTGAAATATCGTTTATGATTATTATAATAATTGTTATAAAAAACCTGTTATTCTCCATTTCCACATTCTTCTATCTTTTACGTCAAAATTGGAAATTCGATGCTGAATATTATACTTCAACTTTATAAGTAAATTCAATCAACAATGTAATACGATCCATTCTATAAAACGCAATTATCAGGCATCGTTATTCCACAGCACAGAGGAAATTTTAAAAGAAAATACAACCCATTTATGATAATTATTCATTTTTTATAATGGGATTGCAAAGAGGTCTTATTAATAATGTATATTGGCCACCATTATCTCTTTAAGAAGAGTATTAATGCCAGTGACAACAGATAATTTTAATTAAAAAAACCTTGGATTCATTACAAAATTAATACACAGTGGCGAGGCTCAAAAAAGACGTCGTTTTATGTATTTTTTATAGAAATAGTAATGGTTGTTCAAAGGAGCCTACTTTTGAGGATAACAAAGCGCGTCCATCATGTAGATGATGTCCCGAACGATCTCCAAATTAAAACTTTTGGGTGATTCTTCCTAAGGATATATAAATGCAGATACTGAACGTAGAAATAATGAAAATTTTGATTTTTAACAAAATAGCATCTATTAAAGTTCCAGAAGCAGTTGAATTTTTTCTCTTCAACTCACATTGTATCATCTCTTCCAGGGAAATAAGAGGGACTTTCTGTGTTCTGCTGTATCCGTAGCTTCTAATGAGGAAAATACAACTTCCTATACCGTCGGACACCTAAGTAACAATAAAAACCTAAAATCCTTCAAATGAATATTCCCGCTTGCTTAAAACTCCTCAAAGAACTGACAACATATGAACCCTGCAGTGAATACCAAGGTATCAGAGCATTGAAAAAATTATGGAGTGAACAGATCAGACCAAAATGATGCCTCAAAGAGGATTTAAATACATCTAGAAGTAGGATTTTATTTGGCTTTTATTTGTACTTATAAACGAACAGCAACTTGTTACTTCTATTTTTTTTTTGGAAAAATTAGATGCCTTTATGATATTACTCACTATTATTCCCCCTATCTGTCAAAAAAAGGTACTGTCAAAGTTTTGTCTACGAGAATTCATGAATTCATTGATGTTCAAGGAATACATTTTTTTTTAAACATTAATCTTCAATTTTAACTTGTTTTTTAGACATAAATAAGGTCTTGCTATTACCCTCTACTATATTTCTCATAATAACGTGCTCAATTTGCAAAATTAAAAAGAAAATATCGTCTATTTGCAGATCAAAGCTAAAAATATCAAAAATATTCCTATACATAGCTAGGGATTTGTGGATATTCGACTGGTCGACCGGTCGATAGCAGCACACATAAACTGACCACTGAAAGGCCGATTGCGGAAATATCTGACTAATTCAATACACCACTATCAAATATAGTCAGGCAGAATAATCATTCAATTATGACTCTGACGTTCGTTTCTCATTGGAAGGGACAGTTCCATTCAAGAGCCAACCTGTTAGGCGGTTACTCATGCCCCAATAAATTTTCGTTTCTAATTTAAGCCTGCTTTGGAAAAAAATCCTTTGAAGGCATAATTTCAATTATAATTATTCTGTACGGTGGTATGTGATGCAAGTCTTTATGAAACGATTTTGATGGAAGTTGGTATGTTTTTTCTAGGGCAGTACATTTTCGGCTTAAATGTTTTTTGTATACAACCTTGTAATAATCGGAAGAGATTCAGAAATTTTTGGAACTGTGTTTTTTGTTTTCTGAATAGTATGAATTTTATAAGAATTTTTAACTTAATTGGAATTAAGAAATAGTGTAATCGTTGAGCCATATATTTATTATCGATCGTCAATTAAGACAATTTTTAAAATTTCAGTTACTAGAGATTTAAAATAAGAGTTTTGGAAGCCCCGTAGCCCCAAGTATACCCTTTAAAACTAGCTATCACTTCTACTTAGTTTCTGAGGAAAGTCTCAGAGACTAGTAGCTCCTCTAGTCCTATTTCCCGAAGGAATTTTAGGATATCTGCAGGCTTCAACTTAGGTAAATGTTCCTCTTCTATCCAGTAATCTCCCAGGTGCTGTGCTCTAGGATTCTGGAGTGCTGTGCAATTGGAGAGTATGTGGATGGAGGTTCCTTCTTCCGTGCCACAACGTCTACATTCTTCTTCCTCCACTATTTTGAGCTTTTTAAGGTGGCCATCCAGACGACAATGTCCCATTAGGATCCCTGTTAAAACTCTTAGCGCAGTTTTACTTTGACTTATGCATTCATTTGACCTCAACAGGAGTCTTTGATTGTATAAGCCCTACTAGATCTCCAATGGTCAGATCTTCTCTTTTCTCGCCTTTATCTATTTCTTCCAATATTACATTGTGGCGGATTCCGCAAAAGGGTTCAGGCTCCCAGAAAGGTATTTCAGTCCCCCTCTTTGCTAGTTCATCAGTTATCTCATTCCCTTCTATTCCAGTGTGTCCTGGAATCCATAGTAGGGTGACTATATTCTTCTCGCCTAGTTCATTAAGTTTGTCTAGGCATTCCCACACCATTTTGGAACTGATTACACAAGAGCTCAGTGCTTTAATGACTGCTTGACTCTCCGACATTATTTCCAATTTAAATAGTATTCGAAAATACTTGTTTAAAAAACGGGAATTTTTAATTTTGCATATCTTTTATTCCATTTTTTTTCTTCTACAGAACTCTATTATGAGATGAAAGTAAACTTTTAACCAAAATTCTTTCAAATCTAAAGGAGACCATTCCAACTATTGGTCTATTTGACGTGGAATAACCCAGCTGGTATGGAGCTACTTGCATTGAAAGATGGTGATATCAGCATTCATAACCCTAAAATAGAAAATATATAACAACCTTTTTGTATTTTTAGTAAGAATAAAATTGAAATATCACTAATTATGTTCTTTTTGTTTCAGGTATGTAATGCACATTTAAACCAACATAAAATTGTGAGTATTATAAAAAATGTATATTAGAACTGACCTAATTCTAAAGCTGCCAATAATAATCATAATTTTATATACAGTAAGTATAAGGATCAATTTTTTGCATAATACTCTGAATTATTTCCTAGGGATCATGGTTAATAGAAAGGTTTTGTTTAGCAAGCGATGGAACAAAACGTGCTTTGTTCCATGCCACACACTATATTTTTCCTATAACCTGTATTTAGTCAGTTTAAATGCCTGGAGCTAATCTAATACGTAAACTAACTTAATCTTTTGAAAAAATCTATTTTGTACAAAAAATGCTCTTTTTTATTACTGGTATAAAATCCTCTTGACTAAACAGAAAGCGTATGACTTACCGATCCAAAACTAGTGACCAACGTTATTCAATAACAATATATTGCACTGATTGGATTAATACCCAATAATGTCAAATGATTCAATGGCATACTGCATTCACTGAAGCTTTCGCATATAAGGTTCGATTTCCCTTTGTATTTTACACTAGCGTATACGTATTTTCGATTGTTGAATTCTCTACGTGAATTGCATCCTATATTGGAGGTAATAATTTATCTTTACAGATTTTGACAGGACTGATTGTGAAAAAAGTGGTTATTATTGCGAGTATTTGCGCACTTTTGTTCGCTTCAACGTGGATAGGAAAGCTGGAGAATTTGTAAAAATATATTCTGTCAAGAAAGAATGGAATTTTATTATTCAAAAGGCACGAGCAAATATAATACAATTTCCATTTTTATCGAATACTTGCCCTTGTCGGATCTGGTACAGTGAATAACGCACTTTTCAATGCTTTCATTCATTCCTTCTATCCAACGCTAGGCTTTGTATCGTAAAGCTAAACTCATACGGTCCACAGCGACGCGTCACGACAACTTCATAAATGTGGTTGTGGCTAAACTTTTGTTGTCGTCATCTATCATTGAAGACGACTTCAATTAACAACAATGGTGTACGGTACTGTTCATCAGTTTCAGTATGGAGAAACGAGGAGTGGCCAGTTGTCTGTCGTCCATGTGTTTGGCATTGAATCACCAACGACAATTTTGTGGGCGATACCGTTCACAGGTAGCGACCGTCGTTCGTCTGAGTACTGTTCTAATTCTATTCGGAGGTCGTGGTTATATTTAAAATGCAATAGAGGCTAAACTCAGACGAACCACAGCGACAGATGAAGACAACAGAAACACAAAATAGTCGCGTCGCTTTGGTCTGTCTGAGTTTAGCCTTACCATAATCTTTAGCAGCCAAAAAGTGGGGAGATTGAAAGTGAATCCAATTACCAATCTTTAGTTCACCACTTAAATATTTGAATTCGTCAGTAGTACAACTCAATGGGCTCATTTACATATTTTTTCATTCTACCATTAGGAAGAGCAGATTATTTTGATGCCCTGTGCAAAAAATTAGACGTCTGCGAGACTCCTAAGTCGCCTAAAAAAAATTATAAACATTAAACAGCACTCCTCTCCAATCGCATATGAAATCTCTCGTTCAGAGAGCGGATACCGCGCCGATCGGTTTTCGGTTAGATGACTACTTTGCTAGTAACAGTACTTTGCTTGCTTATTATTTTTTATTATACGTTGTAGCAAACTCTAAACAGTGCTATGTTTGTGAAATAAGAAAGTTTAGGAATAATTTAAAATATTCGACACAATGGACAAGAACCAGAGTAAAAAAAGCTATAAATATTGTGCGGTTCCAGAATGTAAAAGTACTACGATTAAAACATCAAACAAAACATTTATTTGTATTAATAAGGATGCACAAAAAAACGGAATGGCTGAAAAGCATAAAAAGACTCAAAGCATTCCCTGATAAGTCAACATTCTTTGTTTGTGTATTTTTAGGATTTCATTTCTCTTCAATCAGAATCGTTATAAATTACCTTATGAAATACGTTGTGACTCCATATTGAGAGGGTTATTGAAATCCACACGCTTGTATTAATCTAAATTTATTTAAAAAAGTAGATAATATTGTTCTTATAGCTTGTGGTGTTATTTATGTTTAAAAGTATTCAATAAAATAATGGGTTAGTTCTCCACAAATTAAATGTTATTAAATACTTCTTTTTTCCAAAAACAGGTAATCTTTTTCAGTAGATCATCAACAAAACTGGCTTATATTATATGTTTTAAAATAAATTATTTTATTTGATTCAAAGTCCGGATCAGCTCAAACAAAAATCGCTTTTTTTACCAGTGAGGTGTATGTGCATATGAATCTGATGAGTACATTTAGAACCAATATTACCTGCTTCATCAAAATAAGTTTTTCTTGTTCTTTTCAACATTGGTGATTTAATTTCCACTACACATTCATATAAATAGCATTTGGAGAAGCTCCTTTAATTGGGCAGTCTTCAGTTAAAAAAATTGCAATTTTTTACTGAGTACCTGTAGCGTCTCTCCGTAACTTTGTCCACCAGACCAGGTATAAAATAAAACATCTGGAATCACCCTGTATATCATTTGAGAGAGCATGTATTTATGAAGATATTGACATTTTTGATCATTCTGGCCGGAAAACAGCCAAAAACGATGTGTCACATAGTATAAAATTACAATTAATAAACTCGTGTTTTTTATTGAAAAACTTCATAATTAGCAAGTCCACTACTGGAAGATTTAATGAGTCTGTTTTTTTAAATTAGGCCCACAAATTTTATTTTATTAACACAAAAATTTTGTAACTAATTTAAAATAAATAAATTCTACGCGAGGCACGTTACAGTCAGAAGCGTAATGTTTGTGCACATTAACTTTCATATGCGGTGACGTCTTCGCCCCGCTACGGTATGCTTGTTTAATTGGTTGTATTAGGAGAACGACATATTCTATTGACATGAAACTTTCAGAATCATATTTTTATCCTTAGTACTTTGTTTTACGACAGTTAAAAATGATTTAAAAATTTTAGTAAACGAGCCCATTGCTTCACAGTACGTACTGTCACAAAACAATTTCTCCTATTTCCTTTCTATTTCTCCTTCAATTCCAGCCATAGCTACTACTTTATTTTTATAACTGAAAATTAAGCTCTAGTCCAAATTTAGTTTGAATTATTACCAGGCTTTAGAAATAACTTTTTTTATTTAGTTCTCTATTGATTCTGTGAACATGAAATCTACCTTAGTTATTCCACTCGATCTTTCAACCTTAACTGGTAAAAGTTTCGGGATCCTTGATAAAACTTTGTTTTATAGGTTTATCCCCGATCTTGTGGTGGCAAGTCCCTTTAAGGCAAGAACTGGTTTAAGATTCAAACTGCTGAGACTTAAAATTCTTAGCGATCTATATCTAATATCGGATTAAATCCTCTTAAATATTAGTTAACTTGTACATAGAATTGAAACTAATTCATTGATTTGACTATTAATCAATTTCTCTAGCATAGAATATTTTATGGGAGAAGTCTTATCCCTTATGGATGTGAATTAGATTTAGTTTTTTTTTTAAATATAATGAGCAGCTTTTGTGTATTTTTAACTTTTTCATGTATATTTGAACGTTGTTTTTAAAAATTAGTTACTAATTCCACTTCGGGTCTCGTAAATGAATATTCTTAATCGAAACAAATTTAAAATAAACATTAAATCACCCCCGCCGCTTTATTTCAACAGTCAAAAAGCTAATCTTTGAAAAAAAGATATTTTTTTGGTACATTTAATAGTCGTATTCCAGTGAGTGTATTAAGGAAAAATATAAAAATACCCAATTAGTTCGTGGAACTTCTTAAAATCCGGTACTGTATGTCGGTCTTATAGCGTCGAAATGAAGCCCCGAAGCTGTTAAAAACATCGGACAACGGAACCAAAGAACTATTTAGGAAACATAAGAGAATAGTTCCATCAAACTGAGAGTAAAACACTTTGTGTGGCTATTATCAGACTTTCCTTCATTTCCAAAATCGATTTAGAGCTTGATAAAGTCCGTTATACACTGCCTGCATCAAGTGAAACAAGTTATTAGAGAGATATTGCCAATTGCAATACCGCATACGGTGCGGTATTTATGTAACGCTATTTTAATAACGGTCTGCCTAAAATTTATTTTGAAATAAGAGCTATTGCCATCACTAGATATAATTTAATAACGTAGCGCTGCGTTATGTAGGAAGTGACATACCTGTCTTTTTCTTAGTATGGATACTTATAATTCAAAAAAAATCAAAAACCAAATACCCTTACTGTAAAATGAATTGAAAATTGTAAAAGTGTAAGAATCAAAAGTGTGAGTGAGTTTACAAACAATTATGAATAGTAAACAAAGTGTAATAACAAACACCATAAACAATTAGTGATGGTAAATAAATTCGGATAACAAGTAATAAAAACATTAAAAAAAATAAATAAACATGACAAACAACTAAGTAATCGTAGACAATTTTTAAAGACAATGGACATCCATTAATTTATAAATATATGTAACCGTAGGTTAATGACATTATTTAATAATCATTCATCATCTATTTTCAGAAGATTTGTAAATTCATTTCATTAGGGGGGAAGGAAGTTCAACGGAATTTATTCTTTTCGTAAAAGGGGAAGGTGTGATGTCTTTTGGTCAATATAATAAGTTAACGATAATATTTAAATAAAAGACATAAACTCCCTTGAAGCTAATTTCAATAAATAATAAGAACGTTGAATCGCTACATAAATAGAAGTAGGAAGGTCGCACGTACAAAGTCAAGTTCAGAGCGTGAAATAAACATAAATATTATTATTTATATTTACTTATGATGAACTTGACTCGTCGTATAAATATGCAAACGATAGTGTTTTAAGAATTATTATTAATATTAGTGTTAATGTTAATGTTAGAATATGAATATCACAATTCATAAGTAATAAGTAGTATAATGTATAGTAGTAAGTTTAAATAATAAATAGAACGTAACCCAGTGCTACAGGTAGTTGTTTTATTCCTGTAAGATGACCCTCCGAGTGACCACCCCGTAACAACCACATTACACAACCTTACTATTTTCTTATCTAAACGCAAACCACAACACAAACTAAACACCATCTAAACAATGAACACAAAGAGAAACAAAAACCTTGACCTCAAAAATTCCATGCGATTTGTTCTATTTTGTCAACTGCGCAGGAAAATTATGTGCCGTATCTATAATAACACTCAACGTTATGTAACCGTAAATTACGCGAAGCGCTAACGTTTTTAGCGTTAAAGATGTAAAGAAGTGAATCGCGCATTTAATAAACGTCAAAATACCGCAAACGTAATTACAAGCAATATCTCTCAATTGCCTCAGAAGTTATTGCACGTTTGTAAATCGGATCAAATTTTTATCAATAGCTGCAATTTCTTGAATTTTATATTCCAAATACGTATTTGAAAAGTTATTAGCTTCTTTTCAAAAGCTATTAATTGGTTTTTAATCCAGAATACAGCAGGTATAGTGAAAACCAAAAAAAGAAAGATTTATTCGGTATTCTCAGGAATGTTTTCGTTAATAGGAGCCATAAAACAGGAAAGTATTTGGAAAATTTCATTATCATCATCACTAATTAACTCTGAAATAATTGCTTAGGTAAATCTTACATAGCAGCAGCACGAGAAAATTTAATTAACTGGAAATTTTCTCATTATGGGAGGTAGGAAGCCGTGCCGGAAAAATATCCGTTAACCCTATTAAATTTTACGTACAAGGATGCAAGTCATAGGTGCAACTCAAATGAGGTTACAGAAAGATTAGACACGTCGTCCAAATATGTTCTTGTATTAATATTTAACGTTCAGCTGGTTCTGAAAGTTGAAACAATTCGCCTATTCAATTTCACCAAACCTTCGACTTCTTCTATGGTTTTCAAGGCAAATGGAGAGCTAAACATTCCAATCTAACACGCTGTTTCAGGCTCTTTATTTTGCTGGAATAGAATATTCTCCATTTGATCACTTCTATATTATTTTGATAATTATTTCTGTATTTCTTAAAATATCATCGTCAGAATGACAGAAGTTACATTTGATGTAATGCCAAGTTGATGTTTAATATTTTGGCTAGACCTTCTTGTGATTGTAGTATCAGATCAGTCTGGATCTGATCTATCTGACTATTGAAGGTAATCGGGATCCTTTGTCCTTCACATTTACAAACACATATCGATAGCGTAGATTTTTGCCGCTACAATCCTTAATTATTATTTTCATATGTATGCAAAGTTATTTTGTATTACTTTTATAGGCCTGTTGAGGGTTCGTATCGATAAGATTTAGAATACTTTTACCTTAATTAGAATTTCCTTCTTTTAATTTTCTAAAAAGTCGAGGTGTAGTCGAAAAATAAATTCTTTCATCAACCTGACAAATTTTAAAATTCAGTAGGGAGTCTGAAAGTCAAAAGAAGTCATCACTAATGATTACACTCGACACATAAAAAGCTTTCGATTTCTTCAGGTTCGATAAACTTATATATAGAAACTTATAGAGAATGGGGTTGAATTATCCAACGCTCCAATTATTCCATACTTATAATGTTTTGTTCGATGTAGGTACCCTCTTTCCAAATATTATGTTATTGAAAAAAAATAGGTTTTTATTGGCACACTCATTCACAGAATTTTATTATAAACAAATGAAAAATCTTAAAAAAGTAGAATCTTTATGAAATAACAAATCTATGTATGACTTTTTAGATAACAAATATTACATTTCCAAATAATTTTTTGAAATTAATTTTTTTCAAATTATACAATATTCAAGACTAGCAGAGAAATATGGGTTTATTTATAAGGTTCCAGGAGCAGGAGCTGTGTTGATATGGTGACTGAAAGCAAAAGGTCCTTCAGGAAGAGGTGCCGTATGGATGGAACCACGAGTAGCAGCTACATAACTGAAAAATGAAAAATTTATAATACAGGGTGATCATTTGAATTCTGACACATTTTATGAGCCAATAACTTGGAAACCGATTAAGATATACAGTAAAAACTTTTTTATTGGAGATCAATAACTTATACATTTTGAATGGAACATCCTGTATGTTTCTGTACCGTCGGATAGGCTGAAGCTTCTACTTTTCAAAAATATATGGTTGTATAGCAATTCAAGGTATTCTTAAGGAGCAGATTATCTTAAAAAGATAGACTGCATTTCGTTGACTACAGTAATTCCGTACATTTTTGTCAACGTAAAACTGAACTAGTCATGACACCGAGAAGCTAAACATAGGAAATCATAAGAAACGTAATAGAAAATACTCAACCACAAACTTTGAGAGACTCTTTTTTAAATCTTCAACTACGCTTGCATAAATGTATTGACATGAATGGTGGGCATATTCTACAACTTTTGCATTAAAGAATTTATGTAGGTTAATTGAGCACATACCTACATATAATTTTTCACTTATTTTTTGTATTTTGTTTTCAATTAATTGTTTTGTTTGACCCGTTTTCAACAACAATAACTTAATCCATATAATGATGTCTAAAAAACCCAAGTTTTTTCTGGAGTCTAGGGAAAAAATACTAAATTGGCAACAGCGTGAAAAAATTCCTGAAGCCGTTTAGCTTCTCGATGTCATGACTAGTTCAGAAGTTATGCGCTGACAAAAATGTACGGAAATACTGTATTCAACGAATTGCAGTCTATCTTTTAAGGATAATCTGCTCCTTAAGAACACCTTGAATCGCTATAAAACTATATATTTTTAAAAAGTAGAAGCTTCAGCCTATCCGATGGTACGAAAACATACAGGGTGTTCCATTAAAAATGTCCAAGTTATTGATCTCCAAAAAACCCAAGTTTTTTCCTGGAGTCTAGGGAGGGAATACAAAATTGGCAACAGCGTGAATAAAAATTTCTTAATTCCTGTAGCCGTTCAGTCAAAACTGCATCTCGATATCTTAATCGGTTTCCAAGTTATGGGCTCATAAAATGTGTCGGAATTCGAATGATCACCCTGTATACTCTATTTTTTTAAAGAATGTTGATAGTTGAGAATTCTGGAACCGCTTACACTTCACATTATCTTCTCTTTTTACGTGCATTTTGACTAAACTCAGTTTACCTTCAGTCTCTGATGAAGATAAGTTTGGTTATCGAAACGCGCATAACTGTTGGTGATGTAGTGTTCCATTGGAAAAATTATATAAGTGGAAAAAAACATACGGAAAGTGATCACTAGTATTTAAATTGACTCATGACTTTGCTCCAGTTGAACAAAATAATGTAAAAGAAAAAAAATGTAATTCGTAAGGCTGGCGTCATGTTTTCTTTAATTTTTTTGCTTGTTCAAATTAAACTTACCCAGATTGGATTGCTGGAGCTGCAGCATAAGCTAATGGAGCAGAGGCGTAGGCATATGAATAGGGAGTAACCAGAGGAGATGAATAAGTCAATGGTCCCAATGGAGAGTAGGAATAGCTAAGTGCTGAAGGAATTACTAGTCCTGCTGAAGCAACGGCAACAAGTGCGAAAAGGGTGACAAAAATAGCCTGAAACAAAACAAAATATGATAGTGAAATAATTAAAAACAAAATATACAGTGTGAAAAACCTAAATGTTATAAACTAATTAGGTATTTCGGTTAATGGTACATATTTATAGAAAACGCCAAACATCATGATGGATTTATTACACCCCCTACATTTTATCTACAAACATAATCAATTACTGCAACCCATAATTTACCAAGACTCAGTATAACAAAAGAGGAGAGTACCGGCTTCCTTTTATCAAAATTATCTTTTCCCAAAATTCAGTACTTCTAGATGCTGCCAATTCACCAACAACTGGCGATTTGTCATCCAAACAAAGAGTCACAGAGTTTGTTTTTTGGCTGGGAAAGACCTAATCAGTTACAAATTCTGTTCAATTGGTAATAGAACATAATGCAACATTTTAAACACTAAGTAGAAAGGTTTATTGAAATAAAATAGTGTAATAAGATCTTACCTTCATTGTGAATAAAAAGTTATACCTATTTCGACTTCTCGAAAAACTGTATGTATGATTTTGATACGTTTTTCATTGTCTTTTATATGTTAACGACGGTTTTGTTTTTCGGGGGGATAACCGGTATATCGTACACAAATATTCGCAAAAACAGGAAAGAACCTTGAGGAACAAATGATTTCTTGTTGGGCGTTGGGTGTGGTACCTTGAAGAACAAGTGAATTGACAATGACCTGTGTATAAAACCAGATTTTGAAAATTGTATTGGTTAATTAATTGATATTTAAGTTGAAATAAAAAGTTGATTGTTCAATGTAAATAATTATGTGTGTTGATGTCGGCTGTTTATGTGAAAAGTGTCACTAAATTCTCATCAAACCAATCTGCTTAAACTTAATCTTCGTGTCTTCTTCACAACAAACGTACTGAAATAGAAATCTGTTACAACATTTTTTCTCACAATTATTTTTTCTTGTAATCGCGGAAAGAGAAGTCATAAATGAATTACAAATTGTCAGTTCGTCATTGCTCGCACTGATACACCGACAATATCATAGCATGAAAAAGCCTTTTCTTACACCATTTAATTCAAAATTGCGCGTTTGAGATTGGCGGAAATTGAGACGAAGGAAATAGTCGATTTAATTTTGTTTTCGATCATAGATGTTCTTGTCTACGCTCAGCAAAAGGCTTCTGCGTTCAGACTTAAACGTCTTGGCTTGCCTTAATTGATGAATAATTTTAGTGGACCCTTGGTTTCCAGTCCTTTTGATTTGAGGTTAGGTTAGGTTCTTTTTGCCAGATTTGCAGGGATCCCCAATCAAGGCCATTTTAGGGTCTGACCCACTTTTCTGGCTTTTCTGTCTTATTTAAACTGGTCTTATACCTCGTAATGTATGGACCTACTAAAATTTATAGAGGATAGAATCAAGTAAAACTGTTTTTTAGTGATAAACTCCGAAAAAAACTCAAATTATTTTTAAAATAACGATACATTCTTCTATTTGTTGAATATTTTTTATAGAAAACAACACATGGATTTTCTTTTTTTTTTCAAATTCTTGGCAGTATTCGACTTTCCAATTTTTTATCAGACGCTCAACTTCCAGAGAGCCCAGTCATGAATGAATTTTAAATTAATAAAATGCTTTGATACTTTTTTCCGATGATCGTCTGTGTTTGAAGCTATAGCATTTGTTGTTTGTTCCAGCAAAACTGGAAGCTTTGATATTTTAATTTGAGATTCTTTTTTCTGTTGCAATAAACGTAGGCGATTTCTATTGAAAGAAGAAGGTTTGGAAAAATGTATTAGAACGTAAAACAGAGCTAAAGGCAACGGTGAAAATAACTGGACATTATAGATTGAAGCATGTCAAAGGAAAATGGTTTTCTGGCAGTATTAATTTTATAATGAAAACAAAACTCCTTCCTTTGTCATGTGAATACTCTGCCAACACGATCAGTATTTTAGCTGAAAAACTAGTTAACTCTTCTTAACATCCTCTATACACATGCAACACCCAGTATTTTATTGCATGGAGGGAAAATTGAGTTTCATTAACTACCAGTAGTATTGTTAGAATTGAGCCTCAGGCAACCTGTCGATAACTATCCACCTACCGTCATCATTGTATTCCTGAACATTGTATTCCTGTGGTACTAACGGTTTCATCCCTTAAGGGTCCTTATTCCAGTGGCGTATGTGAAATTTATTGTTTGGTTATAATTGCATTTTCAGGAATATGATTTTATAGAATAATAAGTCTTATTGTCGTTCTAATGTCGACCAATCGACTTCTAAGTCCAAGCGGTTCAAAATCTACAAGATTTTGCGATATAAAATAGCTGAAAATCTGTAAAATAGGGTATTTTGTTACGAGAAATCCACTGGTCCACTTGTTTTTTCGATAAAATCGAAGTAGAAATATTGTAAGGTCTAAAACAAACTTGAAAATTAAAATTAATCCAAGCACTTTTTCTTCAATTGTTAATACAAACAAATTACCGTACCAGTGAAAAGCAGCGCAAGTTAATTCACGAAGTTATTTGTTCCCGTGGTGCCGCCAGTGTAAACAGCAAAGTAGTGGAGAGACCTTCGCCCTATTCGTTCTGTGTGTAGGAAGGGAAACTTTGACTTTATTGTGCTTTCTTCGAGTCCGTGATCTATGAACGGGAAATTAGCCACGAAGCGCGTATACAAAACTTTTCCATAAGTTAAGTTTCCTTGCTGCTTACTTCTTCTTGGTTGCTTGCCGCAGTAGATAATAGTTAACTTCTTTACACTTAGTTATAAATCATTGAAGTTTTTAGTTCATTCCCTCCAGGTGAACATTTTCAAATTTAAGTTTTTTTTTTCATTTGTAGTAAAAATCTAAAAAGTGTTAATTAGAATTACAATTTTAATGTTTAATACAACATTTTTGTAGGACTAAGAAGCTATGACCTTGTTGAAATATACAGTTCCTTATTTTAATAAACGATAGAAAACATGTCACAAAAAATGTTTTCCTACGATCACTACCCAAAGTAGACTTTTGCACACTCAAATCTAACCGCAAAGTTGATGTTTTCCGCGATCTGTCATAATTGACAATATTTACGCTCTAGAGCGTACTTTTCCGCTCGCCTGTTTTCATTTACAATAAACTAAAGAAAGGTAGTAAATAATAGATATATTAAAACAAAATGTAGATCAGTCCGAATATTTCAGTTGAAATATTAATATTTGAAGATATTTCGAACGAATTTAATCAATATTCCTATATAATTTGACTGACATCTACAATTTATACAAGTTACTGGATTTACAACGCTGCAGGTTACGCTACCAACAAATAGATGGAGGTGTATATTTTATATGTTTAATTTTATTGAAATTATAAAAAAATAATTTAAACCTCATACATTGATATTATTTTGATTCAATACTACAGTGAAGGATTTATTTCTTAGTTCAAGATAAAAATTAATATTTACAACTTATTACAAATATAACGTTGTTGAGATTGACAATTTTCTTGATCGTTTTTGCAGATTCCTATTTTCATAGTATTGATTTATACGGACAAGTTTACGTAGTAGAAATATAACAGTCAGAAGGTAGGCAATGCATTATACACCTAGATGCAACAGTGATTGCATATTTAAGTACCTACCTACTATTTTGTGAAAATAGTAGACTATGGAATTAATGAAACGTCATTATTTCATTTTTAGTTTATAAAAAAGTTGTCTGTTTATAAATAGCTATTTGAAAAATGGATAGTGACAGTGAATTTTCAAGCACACCTCCAGATATGAAAATAATAAGTAATTGTTACATGTTTTCAACATCACATTCTAATAAAGTGTACTTTTCATGTTTTTTTTTAATTATTTGTTTAAAAATAAGGTGATCGTAGAAAAAATCTTGTGTGCAATTCGAGCAGAAAGTGCGTTGCCGCTTGAGGCAGAGAGTTGCCTCAAGCGGCAAAGTATCACTCTCCGTTCTTAATACACAAATAGCTATTGTTATCTTTTTATACACACTGTATCCATAAAGAGAATATAATAATGCGTTTTCATGCTAGTTAGTCAAGACTTGATAATATTTACTCACTCAACCATCTAATCTAATAGTAGTTTATCTCACAAACACAATCCCTAACGATTTAGAGCCTCAAAACACGAAATTACCTTCCAATTAGAGTAATTTACGCATCCACCACATTGATCAATTTAATTGATGTTCCGAATTCCAAGTAATTAATTACATAAGAAACTCTACATTTCCGCAACATTCTGCTTGTGCCTCCGACAACCCTTTCAAGGAGTTGTTACATGCACCAAATAAAACTTTCACTCGGTTTTATTGCAGCGCAGGAAATAAATTTGAAGTTCACTTGCATTGCATGAAATGAGGATACTGGGGAACTTGAGACTTTAGTTAGTTGCGTATTGTTTTCAACCGTGGTGATTGTTCCGGTACAGGGAGAATTATTACAAAAGGGTGGAAAAGTTCGTATCGTGGTGCCAGTTTTAATTTGCGTATATCGATCCATAACCTTTATTTTTAATTAAGTAATTATATTTTCTATGTTGTAGAATAGTATATTATACACCAAGGTGGTGAATACTATTAGGTATACAATTTTTTCCACTACTTGCCAAATTTTAGAAAAAATTAAAAATAATTCACAAACGCACCACGAGAAGCGTTTACCCCGTCGTCTAACTGACAAGTACACTGTCAGTTTTCGATATATTATGAACGTACTCATTATGTCATCAGTCATTTTTGGTTGAGCGCGAATTTTAAACTAATGGCATTTTTATTCAAATAATTTTATCTTGATAGGTGATTTCAAGCAGCAAATATGTTAAAGACAATCTTCTGGGTATACAAAATTATGTTGCCACAAGTTCTTGTGTAACTACTATCCCTGAATTCTCAAAATATTTGAGAATAGCCTAATTGAATAAATGCGATAACAAATAAAAGAGAACGCGTTGAATGTTTCGACTGCATTTTCTGGGGATCAGATCCTTTGACCACGCAGCTCATTTTCAATTTTTGGAACAATAAAAAAGTAGCTGAGACTTTGGTCAGGACTGTATGGAGGATTAACCAACAATTCAATGATTTTTTTCTTTAAAAACTTTAATGTTGTTAGAGCTGTTTGTGAGCTTGCATTGTCATGCTTTTTTGAAACAAACCGGCTTAGAGTTTTTTGACACCAATTGATTTAATTGCCCTCTGTTCTTATGTCAATCCCAAGTAGCAATTTAAATTCTATAAGGTTTGTATAAACAGCTACAAGATATATTTTATAGGATACTAAAATTCTTATAACGGTCTACAAAACAATTGAATGATCCTTATACAAGTAAAAAGGGCCCATTTTAATACAACTGTTTTGTTGTATAACAGTTTTATTAAAAGTTTATACAACTCTTATATGACTATTTAATACACATTTATACAGCTACTATAAAATGATTTAAGTGTGTCATGTAGTCACATCTATAAAATGGGATTGAAGCGGCACTATGAAGATCTCACAAAATGGTTGTATAATGCAATATATTTTTTTATAATGCTGATATTTCGAGCACAATGGAAACATTTTGTCATCTAACAGTTTATGAAAGCATTTCATTTTTTGGTGAAGAATATCAGAGCCAAATTATATTTCAATTTGAACGTGCATCATACATTCCATTTGTAGAAATGGAAACTTATCAAAACGACTTTGGCCGCTTGGGCGGACATCGATAGTAAAATTATAATTTCATTTGAATGGTTCAATAGCACAAATTTTAATGCGCCGCAAATTTTACTGATAGATTATAGGTATATATTTGGCAAGAAAATGAAGCGCTTCAAATCTGGTTAAGTTTCAAGTTGATACCTGAAAAAAATAATAAAATAGAAAATCCCGAAATACTTTTTTTTCACAATATAATTCTCTAAATAATGATTAAGTCACATTTTTCAATATAGTTTCATGTTTCCAACTCAATTGCTCATAATGGCGGCGATAGCAGTACAAGAATTGCTTATTGAAACATGGCGATTTATAAAACAACAATTTTATCCCAAAGAAATGCCTTAAACAATATTTTAAAATGGAACGGTATACGATAACTGTTTTATAACGAAGAATATTTAGGCACTATACAACTAAAAAGTGTTTTATAATGCAACGCAATTGAATGCTATACAATATTTATTATACAACATTATACAGCTTCAATAAGACAAGCTTAAGTAACTATTTTATAATGTTGTAGCTGTTAGTTATATAGTATATTATAGAACTCTTATACAATAGGTATAAAAGTCTTATAAAATGATATTTTTGATATTGTATAAACTTGCTTATAAGGTATTATATCATTTAAAAGAAATGATCGTAGGTATAATGCGTTACAGCATATATTGTAAAAGTCACTATAGAATCTTTTAATACAACAATTTTCTTTAAAAAACAAAATTATCGCAACAAAAGGCTTAATAAGAACTAACAGTCCTTAAAACAAAGCTATTCGACTGTTATACAACAATTCAGTCCTCTTAGAATTCCATTTTGCTAATTGGGATAGATCTGGCGAGACATAGATAAGTATAATCAATGAAATATGAAGTTATTTGTTTTGTTCCAAGAACTATTTTGTAAAAGTAGTTACAAATTCAAATGCCTAATATACAAGTGAAACTCTACTATAAAAAGTTGGCTCCTGCTGCTGGGATTCCACGAATATTTTCCAATTTTGTATATTGCCATACCATAACTACTAAAATGAAGTGGTATTTTCAAGCTAGTACGAGTATGTATAGGAGAACATATAAAATTCATATTTTCATTCCAGACTTGCTATGTAATGAAAATGGTAGTGTAGAATAGTAGTTTGTGCAACTAGTGTGGATATGATGGCCATATCGCACGAGGACGAAGTTTGAGCACGACGCCGTAGGCGGAGTGCTCAATCGTTCGAGTGCGATATGGACAATCCACACGAGTCGAACAGTATATTTTTTCTACGACCCATTCAAGAAAAAATCTAGAAAATAAACATTTGAATAAACTGTAAAATAAATATAACTTGAAATTAAAAATTTTCAACAATTTCAATCATAATCGTACCAATTCAATTTAATGTCTTCACTAATTTTTTGTGATAAACGTACAGTTTTTAAATGTACAATTTGTATAATGTTACGGTTTCTTTTTTTAAATATGCGATGCTGTTATAAATAGATGTTGCCAGTCGGACTCCCGCAAAAAGGGTACCGTACCTTTATTTATAATAATGAATACTCTGCTAAATATTTCAAGCGTCTGCCTGTTGTAGTTATCAATATTGAGCAGAATGACTATTCAAAAATAAAATTAACAATTGAAAAAAAATTTCTTCACCCGGAATCGAACTCGGGTCTACCTTCATGAAAGTCCGGTATGTTAACCACTCGGCTACCCAGATTTATTAAAAGTATTAGTAGTATTACATACCTTCATAAAAACTGACCTTCATCGGTAGTCCCTTAAATACCCATTTTATTCTGTTTTTAGTATTTGTTATTAATTTATAAGGTTTATTTTATTCAAGTTTATTTTTATAAATAAATATTCTGGATCCAGTGCTTCTGGGAGAGACTTTTTTTGACAAGTTATTTTGACGTTTCTTTAAATTGAAAAAAAGATGAATGACGAGTACTAAACGCGAATGCTGATTGGTGGTTTTCATATACGTTCTAGGATGTATATGAAATCATATACGTTCAGTTAACCGATATGGCCTACATTTCCATTCTCTAAACTGTGCAGGAAATGGATAATATACATGTGGGTGTAGAAAAAGCTGTTTTGTTAACTGTTGGCGACTCTGCGCTACTATGTTTAATACATTCAAGCGGTTTGACAAACATTAGAAAGGCAAATCCTTTATTGGATTAAAATGCATAAATACGTAACATGGACGTGCAAAAAAATGTATTAAGATTGTATGGTTGTGGTGAATTGACTGGAGCAGGTGCGTTTAAATATTAAAATGCAATTTTTATTCCTACATTATAATCTGAATAGGGTTGTTGTTGAATTTGTCTGATGCTGTTTTTTGTCATTTTGTGTCATTTTGTTTTTCCCAATTTTCTTCTCCTTGGCTTCTTCACTTCCTGGTGTATTTCTTTGTGGCTGCCTTTGGCAAACACACATTTTATATTCTAAGACATTGTAATGCCTTTTGGTCAATATAATAAGTTAATAATAATATTTAAATAATAGACATAAATTCTCTTGAAGCTAATTTCAACAAATCATGAGAACGTTGAATCGTTACATAAATAGAAGTAGGAAGGTCACACGTACGAAGTCAAGTTCAGAGCGTGAAATAAACATAAATAGTATTATTTATATTTACTTATGATGAACTTGACTTGTCGTATAAATATGCAAACGATAGTGTATTTTAAGAACCACCATTAATATTAGTGTTAATGTGTGAATGTTAGAATATGAATATCACAATTCATAAGTAATAAGTAGTATAATGTATAGTAAAAAGCTCAAGTAATAAATAGAACGTATCCCAGTGCTACAGGTAGTTGTTTTATTCCTGTAAGATGACCCTCCGAGTGACCAGCAACACCATCCGTTGAGAGGATGATCCACGTAAAATACCACCCCGTAACAACCACATTACAACATATGCACATCTTGGAATACTCATGAAATTTCCTAAGAACATAGATCTCTTAGGTCACCCCAAATAAATACATACATTCTGCTGGGAAGAACTTTTTTTGAAATCTATTTTATATCATAATCTATTTTAAAACGTCGTCTTGAGTAATACGAATTCTGGAACACACTATAACGTCTCAGAACATTCTGGAATTCTCTTGAAAAGAGGAAAAATTTGTTCAATTTTATTCAAAATTACCCTCAAATTTATGAGAAAATTACCACTTCTTCACACTATTATGGTGAGTTACCAATATTAAAGAAGGCACCTTTTTCCAATTGCCCTTTATAAAAATCGATTCAAATGGGGGATTTTGGGATAAAAAAAGTAATTTATGGAAATTTAAAATCATTGCATCATTCTAATTCCTAAAAATTAAAATAAACACAGTAAGTGCTGCCATACAAACAACGGCGAGGCTATAAAAAATGTTGATAATTAAAATTTCATAAATGTCGGAATGGGAAGATTTATAGTTAATTCTCTTTGACGAATATGCACTCTGAAAAAGCCGGATCTGCTTTTTAACCAACAGAATACATTCCATATAATGTCTCGGAAGCGAAGTACCTCTGGTCGTATGTAGTTTATTATTTATGAAAACGAAAAGCCGAATGGGGCTATAACTTTGGGCTTTCCTAGTATGCCGGAAAAATGCAGGAAGGTGGTCGACGTACTAAGCAATTTCGAGCCGACATCGTTGAAATCGACGATTTACTTTATTTTTAAAATGTTTATTTAGTAAGAATAGTCTGCAAAAATAATAAGGTGAGTGATTTAAATTGATTTCAAAGTTTAAGAAAAAAAAAACGATATACCTTTCAGCTCATTCGTTTCAACCAACTGACCCATCTTATCGAATACCCTGATGAAAACTTAATTTCTTGTAAACCTCTTCTTTGGGCTCAAAATTGTTGCGTTTCACGCAAAAGAGGATAAGGGTCGATTGGGGATATTTTGCAATTTATTTTCATTGCTCTATAATTCTCCGCATGAATGAATCGACCGATAGAGGTGAAGTTTTTGCTGTTGGTCAGGGGTCGATGTCAGATTATTGCGACACAATTTCTACCCCATACTAAATTCGAGAATGTCCAGAGACGTACGAAAGTTTAGAAGAAAATTGTAATGAACCAATGAAATTTTAATTTAGTTCAACGGTTGGATATTTTGTGTGTGTATAACAGACCAATAATTGAAGGAAAATAGTTTTTCTTTTTGTAATTAGTATTAATCACATTCTAAGCAGCAAAATATTTATTCCTATGGTGAGGGTTTTTAAGTTTTTTGGCGAAGTCTAGGGGTAGTAGCTCGCTAGGTACGCACTTGCCTTGAATGAATTTCAGGATATCTATCCTAAGGCTTCAGTTTACTCCTATTATGTTGGTTATAAGAAAAATGTTGGCTGCGTTCAGTTATTCCATAGCCCTAGTGAACGAAGATAGTTGACAAGGAAGTAAAGGAATTTCACCACTTTGATTAAAGAAACCTCCGGGATTCCTGAAGATTTTAAACATTTGCTGAGGATTTTTGAGAACCACTTTCAGTATTTATTAGCAAAACTTTGAAAAAATTACACCAATACGAGGAAAGCTCTACCTGCAAAGCTGAGACTGAAAGTAACTTTTCGATATTTAGCTACTGGAGCTTAAATCATCGATAAGTAAATTCCTTTTATCTTCCTTGATTTAGGAAAAACATCCAGTCTTCATACCCTGTGTTGGATCTTTTTGAATTCTTGTGAGCAGGAGTTACGCAAACTCTTGAACATGAAAAACACACCGACGTCCGTAAACTCATCAATTGCTCTTACAGGGACAATTCTTCTGGCTGCTGCTGTTTCTCTGGAAGGATCCCACAGAACCAGCTCAGTTTGATAAAATTCCACCAACCTAAATGAGTCTGCGACATTCTTATTCTTAATTTATTTGCGGCCATGATAATTTACAACATAGTCTGTTGTGCATACGATCAACTACACGAAATAGGAATCTAACGGGTTCAATTTTCTCACGAACGGTATATATTGTATCGTGAAGGTTCGTTCTTCACTTATCGCGTCTAAATGTTATAATTTTGTTCAATATATCAACCTAACAAACCATGTCGCTGTTGGTTTTTATATATGCGATGTTTTTGATTAACGTTGTGCCATAATACTCTATGCTCTCAACTCTTTTGTGTCTACATGGCGCAGTTTTGGGATAAATTAATCATTCTTGTCCGTCGGGAGAGTCGTTTTGCGGACGTCAGCTTCCAAAATAACAGACCTGTCATCTGCGGTGAAGACTGACTGCTGTGCTGTATTTCGTAAACGATGCTGTGGATTTATTCGCTCGTTTTGTTTTCCTATAGTGATGTTCTTGCTTGCAAAAAAGATGCAGAAGTTATCGGGTACATTTGAATCTATTTCAAGTAAAGTAATTCATCAAGTCTGACAGATATTGTTTGGGTAATTTTGATGTCATTTAACAAGCGGTTTGACATGCTTTTCTATTCGAATTAGCCTTGATTGGGGTTGATTAATTTAATCTTAGTGGGAGAAGAAGCTTTTCACAATCTTATTAATAGCAGGTGAAGGTAGCTTACAAAAAAGTGCCGGGGCTGTTTAGCACAACCCAAACGAACGAATGAGAACATGTAGAGCACAAAGCTCTGTTCAATTTGACCGTATTTTCAATTTTCTTGTATACGCAGAGAATTCTTGAAAAGGAAACACGTAAAAGCATTCGAAACGTGGTGCTGTCGATGTATGTTGTGAGTTTCATGGAGAGAAAAACACTTCCATATCTTTATATTAAAGGGAATAGATATATATGAAGGGGATAAATATTGAAGTAAGGTTATACTTTATACGTCGTCGAAGAATTTTTGAAAATTCTGGAAAATGGGTGAAAGACAATTGAGAGAAATGATTACCTACATAATAGGAGAAGTCGGGGTTCTGGTCGACTTCGCGACCCTCGGAATATTATGTTAATTTTAGATTTGTTTGAAAGCTTATCTTAAATAAAGCAGATTAGAACAAAAATTTCGCTGGATCATCCAGTAACTACTTAAAAAATCACGATTTTAGTTCAAAAAATTGTACTTTTTCAACACCAATTCATGCTATTTCACGATAAATATTTTCACTTTAATCAGTAAAGGTTATTATCTTGAACTAAATGTGAGTCTGTTTCACACAAAAAACCGGAAGAAAATACCTAAATTTTGCCAATTTTTAGAAATATTCGTAAACATAAATATTTTCGTTTGAGACTTGAGCTTATAAAATAACACACTAAAATCTTATGTCAGAGCTTATATCTAGATATCCTAGGTTCACAAATTAGGATCAGGTGACACTTCCTAACGGCGTTGTCAAATGGTCTTGATTTTCTTTCAGCTGAATACATTGTAATAGATTACATGAATATATCACAATATAAATTTTCTTGCATTTATAATTATGAAAATTTATATAATAGTTAGGTTAACAATTTTTCTCTTATTCTCTTGCTCCGTATTTAATGTTATTTTGGTTACACTTTGATCTGTGTCAGTTGGTCGGGAAGTGGTATGTGTTGAATTATGATATTTTTTTGCTCTAGTAGAAATCCCATGAAGTCAGGCCTTCTCGAAAAAGTGTCTAATTTGTATTTCACATGAATGCACGCCGGGTCGACGTTTCGCAATTCTGTTCTGATTAATTTAAAAACCCTTCTTTTTTATCATCGGTTCGTGATATGACGAATATTCATATACCTACTTATCGAGACATTTGACGTTAATTTTTAACTAAAAGTCACAAAAGAATACATAATTCTTCGTTTTACTCTAACGTCATAAAATATACGTACCAAGTTAGCATCTGTGGAACATACAATATTATGTCTAAAAAGTACATTTTCAATACATACATTTTAGATCATAAAGATAGTAAGTAAATCGGTGTCATATGTGAAAAGATACATCTAAAATCTTGGTGCTATTTCCAAGCCGTAACGAGCTACGGAAAGGAAAGCTGGCAACATATTTGTTGACTTAAAAAGAGCCTTTGAAACTGTGAATAGAGATAAATTAGTAGTGAAATGTGAAAAATACGGTATAAAGGGGAGTGTCCTGAACTGGATCAAAAATTACTTGACCGAGAGGTATCAGAAAACTAAAACTAATGGTGAATGCTCAGAGGAGATTAAGACATATTTTGGGGTACCACAGGGTAGTGTATTAGGACCGTTAGTATTCATACTGTATATTAATGATTTATACCAATACTTATAGCATTCTTTCGTCAATTTCTTTGCAGATGATAATTTGATTTCTGTATCTGGTAAAACTTATTTGGAACTGGTAAATGTTATGAATAACGAGCTAGACATCCTGAATGAATGGTTGATGGAGAATAAATAAAAGTTAAATGAACAAAAAACTAAATGTATGGTACTTGGTAGTAAGCAAAATTGTTATAACTTCTGGCAAGGTCAATATATCATTAAAATTAATAATAGTATAGTAGAATACGTAGATGAAATAAAATATTTAGGAGTTATATTAGATCCTCAGCTCAGATTCCATAAACATATAAATTTTTTGTGCAAGAAAATAGGAAAAAGAGTTGGATATTTTTCTAGAGCTAGTAAAAGTCTTTCACATTTTAATTATTGTATGTCTCTGTTGATGTCCTGTTCTAATGAAAATATTCATAAACTACAAGTCCTTCAAAATAAGGCAACGCGCATCTTACTTCGCACAAACAGATATGCATCAATTAATGAAATGTTAAAATCATTAAATTTTCTAAATGTATCACAGCTTATACGGGAGTCAAATTTGTTACTAATTCATAAAATCGTATTTTAATACATATTTGAATAAAAGATCTTCGAATATGAATTACAACTTAAGGACAAAAGATAATTACAAAATTTAAATATTTAACTCTGCAATAATGGAGAAAACATTATTTATAAAAGGCTTAGGTTGTATAATAGCCTACCACTGAGTGTCAAGACTTCTACTACTGTAAAACACTTCAGGTCAAGATTAAGGCAAATTTATTTTGTGAATTGATGCTTGTATCTTTTTAAATTTTTGTAATTTGGAATTTGTTTGTTATGTTATGGCTTATTATTAGTTAAATAAAGTGTATTATATTCTAACATTGCCCATTCTCCGCTCTTCCTTAAATTTGTGACCATACGATATCAAGACAGAATTGTCAATGATTGTCAAATATTTAAAAAAAATGGCGGATTTTTGGTACTTTCAATTGCGATTTCCTCTTTCAAAAGTGAATAATACAAGAATTTTTTTATTAAAACGTTCTATAGCAATAGGGCTTTCTATTAAAAAAAAATTGTTGCAAAATTCCGAGGGTCGCGAACCTTACGAAGCCGGGAACTGGCTAGTTAAGGAAACCAAATTAAATGGAGGCTGGCATAAGGACACCTTCATACTAAGAGTCTGCTAGTTGGACTTCTATTCGTCAAGCTGGTTCAGTGATTCTATAACATGGCCAGCAGTATCTTCAATTTTTACGATATATCACAATGAACAGATATGGCATACTCAATGCTATGTCGAGGCATAACTTAGCATCACAGATTCCAGAAATGTGGCTTTTCCTATGAGGTAAACATACTATTTTTTCCGCAAATCGTTTGAAATTCAAAAAATATATTTATAGATAAAAGGAAGTAAAATATAAATACTATTTTTCACCTCAAAAACCTCGGTTGATAACAGTTGATTCAGACGTGCACTTGTTTCAATGTTTTCCAAATACCAAAAACAAACACAAAATTGTTTGACTATTGTTAAAATATAATGTTTAATTTTAAATTGAACAGCGAGCTGTTTCCACTCTGTTGATTCTTGTGAAATTAAATTCGAGCATATACTTCGAAAACTGTGTACGTGTACCTACATGTTTTTTGTGTAACAACATTTTAAATATTGTTTGTTGTTTTCCAACTTTTGACTTTTTGAAAAACAATGAAAGTAAATTATAATTATATTGGTTAGGTCGTTATATAACATTTTAATAATTGAATAAAACATTATTCTGTTTATAAAACCAACTGAAACATAAATATGAAACAGTTAATTGGAAATATGAATTTTAATGCAGAATGGGTATAATAATCAAAACCCATACTTATATATTTTATTAAGGTTCTGAAATACTGGGTGATCATTTGAATCGATTTCTTAATCGGTTTCCAAGTAATGGGCTCATCAAATGTGTCGTAATTCAAATATCACCCAGTATATACAAACTCTAATTGAAATATATCAAAATTATTGTGAATAAAAAGCAAAATTTCAAAAATAAACCTCGATTTCCATTTTCCTTTCAACAACCGTTCCGTCAAAATCAATATGAATGTTCAAGTGTCGTTTACCATTGATGACAAGCCCTTTTGTGTTCAATTCGTTACATGAGTTCCGAGGGTAAATATTTTGAGTTATGTGTGACTGTGTAATTATCAGGATAATGCTGTTGTCTACCCTTTGTCATTCGTTGATACTCCAAAATAGTAGATTGTAATCTTATGGTAATTATGCTAATGTACGTTCAAGCGATTTGAAGATGGTTCTTCAGCAATCACTAAGTATCATTACTCAAGTGCTTTGAAAAGATGAATTTTGGTTTATAACTCCAATAATTTATGGGAAATATATGACGCAGAAAAATGCCAAAAACATAGCAAAATAAGCACCTTTTCTTCCATCTGGACTTGAGTGGAAAAAAATTACAGAAATTATAGATATAATCTGTCGATTAAAAAGATATTGGTATTTGAATAGTGAAAATTGGTGTGGTAGGATTCCCAAGGAAAAGCTCGCACACACACACACAACTTGCACTATTCCCGTCCTTTCCAGAATCAGTAATTTATGCATCCGGGCAAGAACCTTGCACTACCCTTCAACCCATCCGATGGAGCTCGTCACCGGCCTAAGTGGCTGTTGGCTGGATCCGTACAGTCTTCTGTGTTGTTTTCTATCTGTTATTGTGCTTTGCGCTGCCTCTATAAGGGACAAATCTTTAGCCGACGAACTACAACTAAGGATGAAAGAGGTTTCACTAGTTAAAGGTAACCAGAGTTTGAGACTTTTTCTGTGGACGGCTCTTCTTTTCATGAGTTCTCCATCTGGTGACTTCAAGCAATTAGCTGAACTAACAGTCTTCTCGGTGTTTTCGTGGTTGTTGCTTGGACGTAGCTGACTCCTGGCGTAGTTCCCTTTGGGGCTGGTTTTAGAATCTTCCTTGTCGTCCTGTTGTTTGGAGCTTGTAGGCATCCTTTGTAGTAATAGGTGTTCTCGCTAGCTGTTCTCGAAGGTGGCTGGTTTGTCTTTTAGGCCAGACGATAGGGGTAAAGTATGTAGATTAATATGAAAAAAAGTTTACCAGTCTATCGATTTCCCATATTAGAAAAAAAAATCAGACAACTTTTTTTTTTCGAAATTTTTCAATATTTCGCGCTGGGAGGAGGGGAGAGAAAAATAAAAAATACCACCGTCTAGGGGGAATGTTTTGCAACAAAAAAGATTTATTGCGTTTCTTTCGTACGAGCAATGGTTTGTCCGGAAAAAAATCGGTAAACTGTACGTGTTCCTTATCCGCGCGACTCTATTTTCTGAAGCGCGGCGGAGTACATTATAAACTATGTAGATATAAATAATTGTAATACGGAGTTTTGAAGAGGAAAGAGTCGGCTTTAGGATGGCATTTTTTTGGTCATAGCACATAATCATTTTTGGAAAATTACTCATATATAATAAAAATATTATATTCTAATAAAAAACCAAGTATCTCAATAAAAAATGTATTATATAATAAGGTGGCATTGAAACAATTTTTAGGATGGAAACTGTTATTTAGGTTGTCTGTTCCATAGATAAAATTTACAGATAATTTTAGGAATCTTGAATTTACAAGAAAATATATATATATATATATTAAATACTGTAACTTTGATAAAACTGGAGTCATTTTAATGGGGTTTGCCTAGAAATGTTGAGGAAACTAAGATCAAGAATATGTAATTACAAAATTAATTAATTCACATACATTTTTGGATTCAATGATTTTTTGTATTATAAGCAAAAATAGCAATTTTTATAGATTCGGGTAGGAATCTTCTTTATTTTTTTTTTAAATAAAATTTGATACTCATGTAATATAACGATTAATATTCAACGAACAAAATGTATATAGTGAAAATGTATAAAATATGAATAATATATAAATTTTTTCATACCTTTTTCCAAAAAAATTTGTAAAAATTAATTTATCACCTTTTATTTATTATTTGCAAAATTAACTCTCAGCAAAGATTGAAAAAAAATTTTGATTGAATATTTATATTTTTTTCCGCCATGCAGCAGAGTCGCGCGGATGCAGAACACATACCGAATTTCTTACGGACAAACCATTGATTGGACGAAAAAATCGCAGGAGACCTTTTTTATTGCAAAACGCTTCTCCTACACGGGAGTATTTTTTATTCTTTCATACCTTCCACCCAGCATGAAATATTAAAAAATTTCGAAAAAAAAAGGTTTTTTTTTCTAATTTTGGAAATCGATAGACTGGTAAACTTTTTTTTATATTAATCTACATACTTCAGGGTACTTATAAAAAAATATCAGCCGTATTGCTAATTACTTATACTTTTGGTCTAAAATGACCCATACCAACTGGACCATTTCGATATTTGGCACTCCGCATTTGGTGTCGTTTGTCTATGGTGCAATAACTGGTCATTTTTAATTTGGAGAAATATAATATAGCAATTTTTGTCGTAACCCAGTATCCAACAATTGACTGAATTAAATAAAAATCTTCGTGAATTTAAGTAAAACCCGTAAATTTTCGATGTTTAGAAGTATAAATTGGAGACACTCGATATTCCAACTTTATAAAATCTCCCATTTTCACACATCGTAAATACATTCATTGAAAACTTCAATATATGTTGTAGTATTCTTTCTTTCTTCCTCTTGTGAAAGTTTCACCAACTCTCAAGATTTCATATGACTTTATTCTACTTCTAAACTTTATAATACCGAGCAAAGTTATGGAATCCAGAATTTCCTTTAAAGCATATTCTATCCGACTGCCGACCATAATGTAATTGACTCTTAAAACTGGCATGACGGCGTTTCGGCATCAAGAGAACGACTCATACGTTAAAAAGTAAGTAGATACGTGGTTTGTAAGCGATCGTTTCCCGAATGCGACTTTTAGAGCTCAAGTTTTCTTGGGAAAAACGTGTCTTGCGTTCGGAAAAGCTTCCAAGGAAAATCTAAAAGTTTTCTCGCTAAGCTAGTTAGATCGGGGACTAGAACCTACAAATGGGTTTATAATTAGAGATTTCTCAAAAAAGACGTTCCAAGTCCGGGCTCGGAAAATGCTTGAAATATAGCCTTAGTTTGTCAGGAATTTTTATTAAAAGTTGTAATATAACGTAAAATGATATTATTCACTATTTAAAGACAAGAAAGTTATTAGAAAATCTGAAAAATTTTGTTCTGAGCAACAGAATCACTTACTAAATAGGTATTAGAATTACCTTTTTATATTAAAGAATTGCCTGGGAAAGAAGAAAATCCTACAGATTGGAATTGGACAAAAGCACTGAACAAAGTCAAAAAATATTATAGCTCTTACCGCTATTGATACTGCTTAAATGCATGTGGCAATTCTCAGAGACTGAGTGAGCGAAATTAAATTATTCACTCGAGGGACAAATCAATTTTTCTAACTCATGAATTTTTTACATCTTCCGTCTCTTCCAATAGACTTTTTTCGTCAAACAGCGTAGCGGTGCTATTGGAACGTGAAGGCGGTCGTAGAGCCCTGTTTGTGAGGAAACTCGGCGGAAAATTGGAAAAACATGCTCCTCGACTACCTTTCCTGTCGGTTAATAACATACGCATATGAATCTACGCCCAACCGAACACATAACTCAATTATGTTAACAGACATTTTCCAATATACTTACCCAACTTCATATATATATTGAAACTTCCAGGGTTATTCATAAAAACTAACCAGTGAGTCAAAGGGAATGAAACAGTAAGTCAACAAACGAAAAGCGAACTAAAATTATTAAAAAATAGTTTTTTCTCCAACCATCAATAAAAATGTTGACATTTTTGTACTATTTTCAGGTGCAAAAGCCATCAATTCCCTTACCGTACAAAAATTTGCTCGTTGCTTAGCAACACTTTTAATCGTAGGATTAAAAACGCTACTTTCAATCCTTGGACTAAAAGTAATTGCATTTGAGCTCTCTAATTGAAATTTGAAGAAAAAAACTAATTGGGCAACTATATATAGGTATTTATTTGTTATTTATAATGATATTGAATGTAACAATTATTGCCAAAATTCAAAGCACCACTGAAATTATCACTAACAATTTTCGAACAATTCAAAAGATTTTCATTAATGTTAGAACAACTCAAAATATTCTCCGTTACTGTTAATGAAACATTCGAGGAAATATCTGGACAGGTACTTGTACCTTCTTTGTCAGGTTGCAATATTTTTCTGACAGTATTCTCTTTGTTGATACGTGATTCTTCAATATATCCTCCTGCTACCGTACTCGATTTCCAACCTCCATGTCTTTTAAGGCAAGTGAGGTCACCGCCACCATCAATAAGAAGTGTAGCAAATGTTTTTCTTAGCGAATGTCCATTATACTCCTTCCAATTTTCTAACTTCAAAAATTTTGCAGTTTCCTCTGCGACACGGCACTAATTTTGTGAATACCAACAACCATTCTTTGGCACTTCCCAGTAACATACTTCAAAAATAAACGACGTTCCTGTATATTTGATGGCCGTAGTACAACATATTTTCGAAATAAACGCAAATAATTATCGCCTATAATGTTAAACAAACGATGTTTCTTGTTTTTTGTCTGCAAAATTTTCACGACCAGGACAGAGTCCATATCTTCAATGTCATCAATTTTCAAATGAACTAGTTTGTCACAACGCATAGCACCTCCAATTCCTAGTACTAGAACAACATTTATCATCAAATATACATCATCAGGTGCCATATTCCTTCTTTGTAGAAACCCTAGACTTTTTAGGTATATATCCATCACTTTGCCTTTTTAAAAATGCTCGTAATTTTGAATATTTACTAATATCCACACCATTTTTGTTATCCAGTGTGAATAATGTGACCAAAGAGTGGATGGCTTGACGGTCTTCGTTAAATTTGAGAAATACTTCATAAGAACCCTCTCCGCATAGTTTTGCACATTTTTTTCTTTGCATCAAACCACGAATCGCTGATAAGCAAGTTCATAAACTTGGCGAGATTTGGGTGGCAAAAGATTTAGATATACTGCTTCGGCACTTTCCAATATATCCGCAGGTATATTTTCATCGTGTTCGGGATTCATTTTGAAAGTAGCGTAAAAACTACTATAAAAATTATATGATTAGTACGTCCACTGACGTCTACTTGACAATCAATATTTACCAACAATACCAGATATCCATGACTACCGACTTGAAATCGCTGTTATAATTAATAGGTGTTCAAATTTATCACCAAATTTTAACGATTTTTGAATAAAACTAAATTAATTTTAATTTTGACTCGGTTGGAGAAAAAATAGTATACATTATACGGACTAAAAGTGCCTATTTTTACTCGCTCGGCTGCGCTGCGCTCCGCCTCGCAACTGCAAATATTGCTCGTAAAAAAATATGCACTTTTAATCCTTATAATATAATATACTATATGCAAATGTTAAAAAGTATTAAGAATATAGTCAAAAGCGCTCTTATCGTGCGGGTTCAAAGGTAACTAACCATATGTATCAAATCAGAAGACACAGAGGTTACCAAAATGTGAGATTACAAATATACCCGGAGAAAATAGTTATGGTTGATGTTTTCTGCACATCGGTTGACGAATTTCCACTTTTTCATCCATTCTCGAAATAATCTATCAGATTAAGTACCCTTTTTTTTGCTTGATGATGAAAAATACCGGAAAATTGCTTCTTATCATTCATGTTATCCCTTTGAATTGTCAAAGTCACAAAACTGACATTTAAATAAAAACTTCGCTGGTGAAAGACTTTTTAGAATCGCTGAAATCTCAATCCGTATCCTTTTTTTCCCGTCAAAATTGCATAAGTCTGTCTAATTCATCTTACGGATTTTATTTGGAAGTTATGATTAAACAAAAACGGTGAGTATGTCTTTGTTGAATCGTATGACTCGCGTGATAAGACTGCATTCGACTATACCAACAATATACATAGTAACAATTAGTCTACAACATCTATTTTCTCCTTGGCTCTAAAATAATTAGGTACTGGATAATTTTGGTGCGACTCCGAATCTTGAATAGAATCTGGAATTCAGAAAAGCCTTTAGCTCTTCTATAGCAGTCTTAAGTGGAAGAGGCTGCAGCATATTTCTTTGACTCGACACTCCTTAAGTGAGCTTAGCTTACTACATTCAGGCTTCTCTTAAATATGAAATATATTTGTTTTTCCAATGAAAAATTTATAGCTGCTAATTAAATTTTAGGCCATTTTCTATAATTGCCATTTGTCAGTTATTTTAAAATGAATATTGAAAAACATGTGGAAGCTTTCCCCAACATAATAAACGATAATAACATACCAAAATAATGGAAAACTGAAATAAACATGGGGTGAAGGAAACTTTTTAATTTCTGAACAACTTCGGTTGAGCTAGGGGGGAATCATGGCCCCCCTATGACCACCACCGAGTTCATATGAATATTACCGTATAGACATCCATATTTTCGTGATATTGCCTTTGGCATTTCCTACGACCTTTCCAAAATCAATCGGATTATTTTGCCTTTTTACAACACGACTGAAGACGGTTGCATATGGGGTGGATGATATTGAAATCTCGATCAGGTACTGGATTTTTATGTATACAAATATGTGGTCGTTCAAGACTAGGGTGCCTTCTTGGGATAACATTCGGACGGAGGATTACTTGTCTTTTCAAATTGCGAAATTGGAAAATTTAAATTTCTCCGATATTTCAGGACTTATGTGTTGTTATTTCGTTTTTATTGTTGTCATAAAATCCAGACGTAAAATTTCTCTGGATATATTGGAAGAATATACGTCTTGGTATATTTTAATATTTCAGATTTAATTGGTCACTTAATGGAGTGAAACATAAAAACTGAAATAGAATTATAACCTTTCTCCTATGTATCTGTAAAAACTTAGGCCACAATTGGCCCATTGTGCATCCTTCTGAAGTTCAGACTTCCTTCTAGCTCGTCATCCAGCCAACTTGTTAGGAGTAGGCGATAACGACGCCGGAAGTAAGCTCCCTCATGCTTGCTTGTGTTAGCCTGTACTCGCCGAATACAGAAAACCTAAATCGAAAGAGTGTCGGAAATTCCCAAAAAGTGTGTTCGACAGTCTCATCTTCCTGTTCACATCCTCTACAAAGTATCAAACAGACCCAGCCTGTAGAGGTGTTTTCGTATGTGGCAGTGACCGGTCAGAATACCCGTGGCTGTCCGAAGGTTCTGTCTGTTCATAGTCACGTATTTTTTTGGCTATTTTACTGTCCGGATACTGCAGCAGTTCCTTGGCAAGCCTGCAACCTTCTGCATCGTCCCATCTACCCTTAAACTTCTCAAGGGAGTGTTCTTTTACTAGGTCAATCATAGCTGACGCCGACAGACCAATGAAAGTGCCAAATCCCAAGAGTTCTTGGTAGGCTGCTTTCCTGGCTAGTGAGTCGGAAATGTTGTAACCTTTCGATTTACTGTGGCCCATGATCCAGCCTTTAGTGACTTCGTTGTTGCTACAGGTTTCGATCAGGGACAGAATCCTTTCTTGTTCAACACATTGTTGAGATGATTATTTGCCAAAAAAATCTGATGCTTTTTATCTCAAAATCTAAGTTGTGCGGAAATAGTATTGAAACGATTCTACTCTCTTTCAACTAGTGGATAAATTCGACGGAAAACAATTACAAAACCACTATCTCAGCAGTATTTTATCTCACTCAACATCAAAAGTTAAAATTACATTCCCGTTCTTGGGAGCTGCATTATTAATTAAGGTAGTGAATCGGCCTACGTCTTTGACGCTTCAATCTAGAATCGATCACATTCATTAAAATTCGCAAAGAATCATTCTTCCCACAATTCCAGGGGTTATAAATTTAATTTCGCTACTACAGCATTTTTAAATGATCACGCTTGGTTTGGAAGGAAGTAAAGGACGAAAGGGTGGGAAAGTAAAGAGAGATTCTGTAAATAAGGTGACAGACTCTTCAGCATTTTACGCTCCACTGCACTATCATGATTACTTTTTTTTTATTCCGAAAACATACCGAGCACAAGTGGAAAATATCCATGCATATACTTGAACTGTCGTAACACTATGCCTCTCTAAAAGTTGATGATATCATGGAATAGATTGATTGTACTTAATATATGAGAGGTTTCTATCAAAAACTGGAGAGTATATACAAGTAGTTTTATGATTTAGGCTTGTGTTCTAAAGTTAATCATGTACATACAGTTTGTTCTCCCCCACTAATGATATAAAGGAGCCAAAGGTTGTTTGCGTTTTCCCAAAAAAACAAAGCTGAGGGTTATATTTCGCATCTGTGATACACAAGGAAACGTCCGACTTGGTTTTTCCTGATAGATGTTCATCCGAAATGTCAACTCTAAGAAAAAACAATAAAATGTCGCGTTGGAGAATTGTGGATATCTGTCGTTCGTTCGTGACGTTTGGAGTTAATCCTAGAATATTTGGAACGTTCCCACGGTTTGTTTCACGTTATTAACCTGCCAGCTGTGGTATGTCAAGTTTTCTTATCTCAGTTTCGTTGTTATTAATTCAGAAATGTTATCTTTTGTTTTGATTTTCTTGTGATATTTATACTAAGTTTGAATGGATGGAGGATTTTTTTGAATGATATTATTTATTCGACTAAATTGTATATGAAATGTAAATTGATATGATAGGATTGACGTTCTAAACAAAAGGAATTGATAAAATTGATGCGAAACTGTTATAATGTTGATGACATTTTACTAAAGGCAATATTTTCAGTGCAACATGTAGCTGCAACACAGCTGGCAACATCGCCAGCAATAACAGCCAGACTAGGTAATATATTGACAATATTTTCAGTGTGTGCCGGCCATATAGCTACACATATTTTGTGTTGCCTATGCAATTGGTTGCAGCAAGAGTTGCCGGACGGATCGCTTGGCCAGCTAATTTAAAATACTCTGCAATTTTACTTTGTTTTGGAGTTCGTTTGTTGTTGTTGTTATGAAAATTTTGGAGGTTATAGTATATAAAATGACTAATACTTGGTCGAATGAAAAGATTATTGAGTTGTAACGAAGATTTTGGTATATCAAGTGATGAGGCCTTCAAAAAGTTCAGAAACTTGAAAACTTATGCAAAGAAAGAGGTGGAAAAGAAGGAACCCGGTAGTGCTGGCGATTATCTTCTTTAACTTTGTGTTTAAAACAATTTAAGTCGCTGCATCGTGAATGATTTCGTAAGCCATTCTTGCACGATTGTGTAGTCCGTCTACGAAACAAATTATTTCCATTAATAGGCAATAGTGTTGCAAGCAATATTGCCGAAATATATATGGAAGAGCCATATGCAAGAATTGAAATGTTGTCATGCTGGCTAGGCTATAGTTGCCAATATTGAAGCCACATATTGCACTAAAAATATTGCCCGTTTAGAAGGTGCTTTAAGCTGAAAATAGTGGAAGAAGAAGAATATAGATTCTGTGGCTTGAAAGAAGCATCCTCCATCCACATACTTGTAAAATGCACAGCAATTCAGAATCCTAGAGCACAACAGTATGGAGATTACAGGATAGAAAAAGAACATGCACCCAAGCTATAGCCTGCAGATTTTCCTGAGAATTCCTTTGGAAAATAGTACTAGAGCAGCTACTATAGTATCTGAGACGTTCCTCGGGAAGTAAGTAGAAGTAAGGGGACACAAAAGATCTTCAAGGTCTCAGTAAATGTCATTCCAATAACCATACATTGGCAATATTTTTTTGAAAATTCACATTAGGGGTTTGAAACTTGTTCTGCTTCTACTTATAGATTTCTTTATGTCGCTGACAAATTTAGGAGAAGTTTAGATTTTAACAACTTTCAAAATGAGAGATTTTTTTATAGGCACATTATTTTTTCATTTTATAACCAATGTATTGAAACGAACTAAAACTTTTATAACAGAGTATTTATTTTTTGTTATTAAGGTTAATGGTATTACCTTGTTAAAATGGAAGTTGTGTAAGTATAATGTTTCATTTTCGTTATTTATTTTTGTTTCCAATAATTTAGAAACTTCTTACTTTTAATTATGAACGATCAAATTTCAAGCTTCAAGTTTTTCCGTCCAAAGCAGGAGTCGTATCCGGCTCAATTCCTGCTATTCTACTGCGAATTACGAAACTTTTATATTAAATCGCTTTGTTTTGAAAGTTTGTTGGCTGCTTCGTTTATTTAATTGAAGGATTCAATAATTTACTGTATTGTCTGTCCATCAAGTTGTGATACTTTTATTTGTTTTGATTCTTCTTATTGAAGGAATTCTGAAACCTTCCAGCGCACTTAAGTTGAATTATTTTGGGTTTAAAATGTACAAAAAATTGCAAAATAATTATAATGGAAAAATGTTAATTGAATCTGTATGTATATATGATCGAAAGAAGAGTATGAAATGTTCATAAAGTACGGAATAAATTTTCTAAACCAAAAAGCTAATTAACACTAAGGCAGGTGGCTGTAATGATCCGCATTATGTCAATCTGAACTCTTCAGAATTTAAATCCCTTCCAAGAAATTGTAAGCTCATTAAATTCACCTGAAGGACAGTCTTTTAAGTTTTTTGAAATCATATATGGTTGCTAGAGAGACCGTAATATGATGAATTCTCCGTTTCCCACACAAAGACACTGTATTGGCTTTTGACAATCATCCGCCTGTAAAAGGAAATTCTCTAAGAAACTTATTCAGATCTCCTTTTTGTTGGCTTTACCGGAAGAATTTTCTTTGCAGGAAGTCTGGTTTGGGTGCTAATTAGGCGACAATAATGGCGGAAGGAAATTCGAAGTTATTGTTCGAGTGATACCTGATTAACCCATTGTTGAGTTTTCGGTTCTCCAATTTCCACAATATTCCGAACTCCAAATACGAATCTTTTCCATTGAAATTGGAACTGGAATAAATGCATCAGGTTGGGCTTCGATTAACGCGTTGTTGTTCCGTTCCAATTTCATTGTTATCTTTTTAAATTGTATAATTTTCCGTGAAAAATAATTTGTGGATCACACCGTTAAATATTTTTCAAATGATCCTTTCCACTTGATGATATTAATGACAAGCAATTTCTGTTCAAAGTCAAGTTTATTGTAAAAACAAAACCAATTCAGTCTAGATATTGTATGTCGCTGACAAAGGACTTTACAGAACATTCAATCTCCAAGCCGGTAATCTAGTAAAAGAGGACCACAATTCATCTCAATCGGTTGCAGTAGAGTAAGCCGGTAGCTACCTCTTGATAGCAAATTTAATCTAATCCTGCTGAGTCGCACCAGACCCTGTACTCAAAACCTAACCTAAACCTAACATCTTATGCACTGTGCCTATTAACAAGATCTCCTTGGATTTTTCAAGTTACAGATCACGCTTTGTAATATGCAAGCCGCATATTGGACGTAGTAGACGTGGTATCAGAGTACTCTATCTGTATCTGTATTTGTAGAGTAGGGAGGGTGAGTTTGGGCTCACAGCACTTAGGCAATTGTACATCTTACCGAGTAGTTGTCCTCCCAGGTCATCGTCCATCCTGTCCTTCCCAGGAAGGTGGATGGGTCACTAGGAGACATCTCCTTTATATCGGCAGATGTAGGTCAAGACTCACCGAACACACACTCCATTATTGACGATAACTCCGGACACTCGCATAAGACATGCCTGACAGTTTCATCTTCCTGTTCACACATCCTGCATAGATGTGTGTCCACTCCCTATAGTATGGAAGTGTTTCCTTATTTGACAGTGGACAGTCAGAAATCCTACTGTTAAACGTAGGTTTTTCTTGGTCATCACCAAGTATTTCTTCAACGCCAGCATCCCAGGGTCGCCCAGGGTGATCCTGGCAAGACTGCATCCTTAGATTATATCTCATCTCTTAAGGGATTGAGCATGGGAGTAACGTTTGGCTTGCTCCGCATTTGTCGAAGTCATTAGGCCGTAGGTGTCACTGGGTCCTAAAATTTTTAGTCCAGCCGCTTCCCTGGCTAAATAATCGGCAATGCGATTTCCTTCACTCCTCTCGTGCCCTTTAACCCACCTCAAGAAATCAGAGTACTCTATCTAGCCTGCGTCAGTTGTGGAGTGAGCACAGTTTTCAATGTTTCTGTACGTCAGCTTACCTTATAGCTTGCCAATAGAGAACCACGTTCAATATGTGATCATCACAGAAGCAGAACCAAGAGCTCTCCTCTGCTACGTTTTGGCTCTGCTATGGTGTCTGCGTTCAATATGCGGCAGGTCTTATCTGAATGGGATATTTTCCATAGACATTATTACTCTTGTGACACTTAACACACTAGTATTAATGTTATGCAACCACTTTGTACAAAGCTATGGCTAACACCTAAAACCTATCTGTAATCCTAGTCACCAAATGAAATATTAACTGGAAATTGACGCTACTACCTGCACCAACTGTAGTGAAGTTCGGTATATGTATAGGTAAGATAAGAATTGATTGAACTTGACGACTGTATTGTAGATATTTGCGTTATAAACTTCCCGTGTCCCTATCTACAGATTTTGCAGTTCGTGTGCATAAATATTAGATTTGTGTGAGTGATCCAGCTACTGCAAATCGGGTAATTTGGTTATTTATGTAAGAGGAAAGGTATTGCTTCCGAAACCGTATTTTTGAGACGGAAGCTATTAATATAAAATGGTCTAGCAGAAAATAGCGGCTTTGTGAAATCTATTCATATATTTCCCAAGAGATTTGTAGTTTAAATGTGCGGATTTTCATATGAAAGCATGTTAAACTATTTTTATAATCAATTCAAGTGGTAGCTATTGAATCAGGTTTCAGTCTCCAATATTAATTGATATGTTTTATTCAATAAATTCATGAAGTCACTTAATTACAATCCACCTAGTTATTCAGATGAATACAAATGTGGTAGAAGAAATAAGTTCGTGTTCCAGAATCTGATGTAATATAATTAACGACGTAATTTCTGCATTCATGACTCATGGTCCTCCCGCGGCTACTCCTATCTTGAATTCTCTGGATATCATATCCATTGAATCTAATAAACATGATATACAGACATTTACATAATAAATAGAATATCTCAAGGTGTCATTAATAGAAAATAGATGAAGGCTGCTACAGCTCAACCAATTAGTTTTAATATAAAATTATTTCATGACACTTTCAATTTCTACAGGTTTTTCTTCACCTGTTATAATTCTCAGTTCATTTCTACGTAAAGGGGACTCTGCTTCGCTGTTCTTTCATTCATTTGTGATGGAATGCTCAGTTAGTAACTTTTTTGCTTCTCTTTGATCCAGTTTTTGGTGTACCACGAATTAAAACATGGCTATAAATTTTTGACAGCAGAAAAACTACAATTTCAAGCAATTTAAAAACAATGGAGAAAAAATAACAATTATTTGAAATGTGCTTGCTATTATTATAGCATTATGTTTACTACATTCCTTTATATTTCTGTGAAAATTTATCAAGAAGCTTTAACATTCAAGATATACCTTGTTCAATTTTTATTATTATTATAGTTAATTAATCTTTAATGAATATTGACCCAAGTATAAGCTTCCGAAACTTGATACCGATCTGTTGCTAAAATGCAATTTGAAGCTAAAGTAGAGTCACAAAGAGACCAATAATTATAATAAGACTATGTGCAAACGAGAAAACAGAGAGCTTTGTACAGATGAACATGCTTTACATGTTAATAAAATACATTAATTAAGAATAGTGCTCGCGTACATAATTCAACTTCATTTTGTTCCATGTTTATTTTATTGATAATTTTTTACTAAATATAGTAACCAATCAAATTACTTAATTTCAAGTCATGTGTCAAATTTCATCCAATCACCGCTGTATTACAGCGATAATACCCTACATGTGGTGTTTTCAGTTTGGTGTTTACTTTTTATTAAAAATTAATTAAACGTCAAACTGACAACTGGATTAAAAATGTCGGAAAGGTTTGGTATTGCATCTAACGATTCAATTAATTTACCATTTATTGTACTTTTCACAACTGTAGTTTTGAATAAAAATGAATAATTTTTTATTAAAACTAATAAAGTTTGTATTGAAAAGTATTAAGCGTCAGATTGACAATCAATTTTTTGATATCTACAAAGTAAAAAATTATCTTATCGAATACTCCTCGGGTCTTGATAAATACTCAAAATTTTGCCGTAGAGAATCCTTCGAGCGTGTTGCTTAAAGATAATAGCCCTCGGCCTGCGGCCTTGGGCTATTATCAAGCAACACGCTTTCAGAATTCTCTATGACAAAATTATCTCGGTATTATCAAGACCCTAGGGGTATTACTACTGAAAATTCAAGTTTTCAGAATTACATGAACAGCTGTAGAAAGTTGCTGTAGAAACACTGAACTCTTTTGATGTAGTAAAAGCATTTAAAAATATATCTGGATTTTGATCTGATTTTACTCGCGACCTACCAATCTAACATATTTTTGCTTCATTCGTTTTTTGTTCTTAAAACGTTTAGTGATGATCCAGTTTCGTGTATAAGGCAATCCTGACAGAAGCTATATGCATCAGCAAAATTTTATTGTTACTTTACATTTTCTGTAAATAAAAGTCATATCGCTGGAAAAACGGATTGCGGAAGCTTTTACGGCTTACATTTTTAATAACATTGGGAATGATATATGGACTTTTATATTTCACAAAGTGACAAAATTTGGTCCTTTGAGAAAAGAAATGGAGTAAACCACACGCATGCCGTGCAAAACGCAATGTATTTGTCAAATGGCGATGCCTGTATTAGAATTAACAGCAGATATAAAGGACAGTACTGCTTTTAAACATTTTATTTTTATAATTTTTGTTTTCCTGAAATGAGTTTCTTAAAATTTAATAGTTAATTGTGTACACTCATTTAATTGTTAAAATTTGTTGTTCTTTGACTTGCCGTAATAACAACTTTTATCATTTTGGTTTTCGTAATTGGTTTTTAAGTAACGAAGTAAATGATTTTCTTCGCCTGCGACCTAGCTATCTGGAACTCTACCAGCAACAATAAGAAGCAGTATTAAACGCATTTATGTCAACTGAATCTTCCCTGATTACAATCCTGAAATAATTTATTGTTTCCTAATTTAAGTTTTCTAAACCGATTAACTCGTAAACTCCGTTCCATGTAATTAGAGTTTTTGTGGAAATATTTACAATTCTTGGACATAAAGATACAGACTTGGAAGTGAAAATGAAAATTCATAATATGATAACAGCTCCTACAATATTATATGCAAGTGGAAATTGAACTGTGCGAAAAAAGGACGAAATTAGAATAAACGCCATAGAAATGAAACATCTACGATCATTTCTTTTGAAATGATATAATACCTTATAAGCATATTTATACAATATCAAAAATATCATTTTATAAGACTTTTATACCTATTGTATAAGAGTTCTATAATATACTATATAACTAACAGCTACAACATTATAAAATAGTTACTTAAGCTTGTCTTATTGAAGCTGTATAATGTTGTACAATAAATATTGTATAGCATTCAATTACGTTGGATTATGAAACACTTTTTAGTTGTATAGTGCCTAAATATTCTTCGTTATAAAACATTTATCGTATACCGTTCCATTTTACAATAAAATATTGTTTAAGGCATTTCTTTGGGATAAAATTGTTGTTTTATAAATCGCCATGTTTAAATAAGTAATTCTTGTACCGCTATCGCCGCCATTATGAGCAATTGGGTTTGAAACATAAAACTATATTGAAAAATGTGACTTTATTATAATTTAGAGAATTATATTATGAAAGAATATACATATGAAGTGATAAACTATCAAAATCATGAGAAAAAGTATTTAAGGATATTCTATTTTATTGTTTTTTTTAAGTATCTACTTGAAACTTCAGTCGATTAAGAGTTGCATAAATGTGTATTAAACAGTCATATAAGAGTTGTATAAACTTTTAATAGAACTGTTATACAACCAAACAGTTGTATAAAAATGGGCCCTTTTTAGTTGTTTAAGGATCATTTAATTGTTTTGTAGACTGTTAATTGAAATACTAAAAATATTGTATGACAAAGTGAGACACTGGCTTAATAAAATTTGGAATATTGAGTCAAAGAATAATAATAACAATTTTCATTGCTCCTCGCAATGTTTAATGTAAAAGCATCAATTAGAAGTGATCTAAGCCGAAAGTAATTTATTTTATAATTGTTTAAGCTCATTCAAAAGTCACAATACTTGAAAGTTTCCTTTATCAGTTGTTCCAGTCTGTGTTGGTTATGTTCCAACTTCCATGACTGGGAAGTGAAGTAAGTGCCGTGAAAGGTTGGCAGCTCTTTCATATTTAATGGAAACTTGGCCCTCCAGTCATTGTATGAATATTTTAACAGCTATAGCAAGAAATGGGTCTCCCTTGACAGCCTCTATATTATAGTACGTTTCTATTTCGAATGAGTTTGTGTATATAACGCGGAGGATATTTACTTCAAATACGTGTAAACTTTAAGAAAATGTGCAACCATTTCCATTTTATCTAAATATTCTCTGCAATAAGGAATTTTTTAACAGAATATTGTCTATATAATTTGGAAAATTAATAAAAAAAATTTTACATATTACAGGGTGTCCCGTAAATTAGGGGAATGGTAGATCGGCTGAAAACATTTGGAATCGCTAAAGTTTTCCTCTAAACTTGTTAGGTAGTTAGTTTCAGTCCAAAAAACAATAGAAATAAGAAATTGATTGAAACTTATTGAACGAATCAAATTGGGCGCAACAACAATAATAGAAGTAAATAATTACATTATGTATATTGAAAAATTCTTAGCCTACTATAGAGCCAAACAAAACTTCAATGTCAAAATATTTTATTACAAAACATATTCTCCTCTTAATTGAATACATTTATTATTGCTTTTATTACCTCCTCGTTGGAAGAAAATTAACGACCTTTTAAATACTTTTTCAGTTGAGGAAAGAGATGATAGTTGGATGGAGCCAAATCTGGTGAATAAGGGGGGTGTTCTAGTGATTCAAACCCTAAATCACGAATTTTTGCATATGGCAACATGAGATTTGTGTGCAGGGGAGTTGTCCTGAAAAAACAAAACACCGTTGCATAGCTCTCCGCGTCTTCTTAATTTTTTCCCCTAGAGTGGTCAGTAATGTCGAATAGTAATCTCCGGTTATTGTTCTATCCTTATCCAAAAAATCAATCATGATCACTCCATGGCAATTACAAAAAACTGAAGCAAGAACTTTTCCAGCAGATTTTTGGACACAAAACTTCTTAGGTCTTGGAAAGGACGAAGGACATTGATCACCAATGGTATCAAGCGTATCTTCGTAAATACAGGTACCTGATGATGGCTTGATACTCCAATTTTTCGATTCTCACAATTTCGGTGGACATCTTTTTTTTAAATTTATTGCGTAACTCTGGTTTACTTTTTTTGACGTCCAACTCCACGCTGTTTATGCATGGAACTGGTCTAGGCTGACAATATATCAATACATCCTCGTATGTATGATTCAAACATATTTTCAGTAGTAATACCCCTAGGGTCTTGATAATACCGAGATAATTTTGTCATAGAGAATGCTGAAAGCGTGTTGCTTGATAATAGCCCAAGGCCGAAGGCCGAGGGCTATTATCTTTGAGCAACACGCTTGAAGGATTCTCTACGACAAAATTTTGAGTATTTATCAAGACCCGAGGAGTATTCGATAAGATAATTTTTTACTTTGTATATATCAAAAAATTGATTGTAAATCTGACGTTTAATAATTTATTAGTTATAATCAAACAAATATTATTCATTTTTATTCAAAACTACAGTTGTGAGAAGTACAATTGGTAAATTAATTGAATCGTTAGATGCCATATCAAATTATTCGCGACATTTTTAATCCAGTTGTCAGTTTGACGTTTAATTAATTTTTAATAAAAAGTAAACACCAAACTGAAAACACCACATGTAGGGTATTATCGCTGTAATACAGCGGTGATTGGATGAAATTTGACACATGACTTGAAATTGATTAATTTGATTGGTTACTATATTCAGTAAAAAATTATCAATACAATAACAACTTTTCTCCATTCCAAAGACACACAAGGTTATTATCATCTGCTTGCAACGATCATTGGCCATTGGAGCTTCTGAAATCTGATCTCAAAAGAATAATAGGAATTTCCACTAGACACAATAGGCACAGTTCCTGGGAAGAACAGTTTTCGGGAAAAACAGTTTCTTTGAGCACAGTTTCCTTGCACATACAACAGTTTCTGAAGAGTCTGACCTTTTCTGGGGCACAATTGTTCTTGTTTGACGGGCAATTTTTCTGGGTCACAGTTCCTCTGTGGCTGACAAGCTTCTGGATCACAGTTCCAGTGTGACAGGCAGTTCCTGTTAAACTGTTAGTTTTATTTATTATACAGAAACTTTAATGTTCTTTTTTCAAAACAGATTAAAAGTTAGCTCACCATTTAATTCGATTTTCTTTCTAATTTTCTTCTAGGAAAGAAAATTAGTGGCGCCTTGAATTACTTTTTCTATTTTGTTACTAGTTTTGCTTAAGTGAATTCTTTTCTTTATATTAATAAGGTAACAAGGCCCTGCGAAATGGCTAAGGTTACCTCCAAATTTATTGGTTAGTTAGGCAAGAACCTGCATCATTCACTTTCTCAAATGCAACAAAAAAAATACTTAGCACAATAATACAGTTGTTTGAAGATAAAGATGATGTAGCTGTCGATGTAGGTACTACGGATTTACTGCAGGAACGGTATTTAGAAAAATTTTCAGTTTAACAGGAACTGCCTGTCACACTGGAATTGTGATCCAGAAGCTTGTCAGTCACACAGGAACTGTGACCCAGAAAAATTGCCCGTCAAACAAGGCACAAGGCCCCAGAAACAGACAGACTCTCCAGAAACTGTTTTATGTGCAAGGAAACTGTGCTCCAAGAAACTGTTTTTCCCGGGAACTGTTCTTCCCAGGAACTGTTATAGGAACTGTGCTCCAAGAAACCTCGGATACCATCTATAAGAAAGGCAAAGTGGACATGTCCTTACTCCTTAAATATCTGGAGCAGGTCTACTTAGATCCTTATCAGATATCTGATCCTTGTCAGAATTAATAGTACTACCATTATTGCTGCAGGAGCATTTCTCATTACTTAGTCTCATCAAAGCTATTTCTTGCTGAGTGCTTCGGCCGCCAATCCAAAAAAAACTAATAATATTGACAAGCCTCTTCTACAGCCAATACAGCATATCAGAGTTTAGTCCCCATTTTATCCCAAAGGAGCACTGTGTGTGGTGTGCGCTTTCCCTATTACTTATTATTGGTTCCGAATAAGTTTCGTGTCAATAACTACCACAAAAAACCTAACCTCCCCATTTAAATCTCATCGTAGAAGTGAAGGTCAAAATCCCCTCCTTTCACCCAACAGCTAAATGCCTCACCGATGTCATTTTATTAGGACTAATGCAACAAGGTAATTCGGCTGATTTTAAATTCTCTCTCGAGAATTGAATTGCGTCTTTGATGTAATGGTTTATTGTGGACTATGTTGTATTGCAGCGGCATTTAGCGGATTGCTAAATCAAATGTTTTGCTTTACACACGTAGCAATAAACTCACCAAACTGTGTAAATTTTCACTAAACCGAACGAGTAATACGGCAGGCAAAGGACTGAAGGACAAAACGGATTTGCAAACCTTCAAAGCTCCAGCGCTCTAGCGGTGTTTTTGATTGAGCTTTGGAAAACTGAGGCTTAAAACTGTTATAACGAGTAAATCAATGTATATTGATTCTGTTCTCTCCCATTCTTCTTCTAAATCACATTTTCAAAAACGCATCTCGTTCTACCCTCTTAACGGCGGTCGCTGCATAACTACGTATTTTGTGATGTTTCACGCAGTTATAATTCCATCTCTTGCCCCTTTTTCTTACTCAAATAGCTGTGTAAATTATAACTTCGTCCATATAATGTCATTTTCGCAGTCTCTTGAAATGAATCAAAGGAGCCAACCACCGCACGCTTTCGAAAATGATGCTGCAGATAACACACGCTACGTTATAGAAAGCTTTGAAGAATATACGGACACTGAAGCGAACTAATAATTATTGTCGGATAACTATTGTTTTACCATCTGCTTTGATTGCACTGCGGTGTCTGGCGAAGTGCCTCACAGGAAATTTGCCGAGTTGTCGTTTTCTGGCACATTTTCTGCTCTGATTTTCACTTTATGATTTAATTTTGTTCACACTAGCTTTAACGGTGATTTCAAATTATACAGGGTGAAGAATTTGTTTATAAAAATGGTCATGTTTTTGAAAATGTCCCAGTAGAACCTAATGAAACTCATTGCCGGGATGGTGGATTAACGTAATTGGAAGTCAATATAACATAATATAGACTGTTACATTTAAAAATACATAACTTTGGTATGCTGTAACCGTATGAAACACCCTGTATATTAGAAAATAGTCACAACGAAGGTACAAAACACTGTAATAAAAATCACATTCTAAGAATTATTTTAGTTCTTTACGTCAGGTTATGTTTGAGCGACCAGGGGTCGCGACGCAAAAGATCTGACCGTCTCTCGAAGCAGCGATTCATATGCTCCGACCGGGATTGAAACCCGGGCCGCCCGCGTGGTATGCGAGCATTCTACCACTGAACCACCGATGCTATATTAAAATTCTATGCAAAGCTGGTATTCGCAGTGCTGGTGATCTACTTGAATTTGTTCGGATAAATTTTTCCTAATATTTCCATAATTTTTTTAGCGCGATTAAGGGGTCTAGCACATTTACTTACGGATGACTGCTCGCTTTGCAAACGAGGCTTATCGACAACCTAGGAACGAGCACTTTCCCACAGTGTGGTACTACGTGCTTCCGTAAAGGAAAAAGTCAATCGTAAGCAAACAAGTTGGTATATAGGGAGTATAAGAAAGGTAGTACAATGTTTAGAAAAATGAGGAACGACACAGCTTACCTATGTCATATGAAAAAATAACCATCTTGAAATAGAAATGGAGGACAATGTTGAGAAAATTGAGGAACGGCATAGCTTACCTATGTCATTTGAAAAAATAACCATTTCGTAAAAGAAAGGGAGGACAATTTTTAGAAAATTGAGTAACGACATAGCTTACCCATGTCTTTTGAAAAGTAAGCAATCAATGCTGAAAATTGTCATATGAAAAAATAACCATCTCGTGAACGAAAGGGAGAAAAATGATAAACGACACAGCTTACCTATGTCTATTGAAAAGTAAGCCATTAATGCTGAAAATTATCCCTCGTAGATGGATGATTGTCGCCCATGGCTGGAAGATGACCCCAGCCAGTAGAAAATATAATCAATCG
>CAJUYG010000062.1:33577-87980 GCA_910591675.1 Galerucella calmariensis | reverse complement strand
CTGCAATTTTGTGGTAATCGAATGACAAATCTGTTGTTTTCACAAATATATGCTGCTGTGTTCCTTGTTTCTGTTTTCGAGGCATCGGTAAAAATAAGAGAGGTGTTAGGAAATTCGGATATTATATGTTTGAAGGATTGCTGAATTATGGATGGAAGGGTGGAATTTTTTTTGTACTTTGTTAGGGACGTGTTTATGTACGGTAACTCAATTAACCACAGAGCAGTTTCTAGTTTGGTGGTTAATGAAAGATTAAGTTCTTTGTTGTTAAACCCAAATCGTATGAAAAGGTGATTTTTTCATTGATATACACTCATAGAATAGACTCTCGTGGTTTTTAAAGACGGAAGAGTAAGATAGGTTATGCAGGGAACGGAATAGCTGAATAGGTTGTAGTCAGAACACTAGGAGTATCCACAATAAGCTCAGGAGGCTGAGGTGGTACCGGCGAAGGGAGGGCTCCTAAAAAAAAAAAGATAGGCTATGGGAATTTGCAGATATTCGGGCGGCATAATTTAATGAGAGGATTCTAAGATTTATTCAACATAAATGAGTTTTATTTCAGTAAATCGTTCAATCGACTTTATGTTCAATCATTCCAGATATTTGTATCTATAACTTTCCAATTTTGATTGCTTCACAATTAACAAAAAAGTAGGAACTTTTTCGGAAGAATTGGAAATTGAAATACATCATTAAAACTGTCGAAATGGAGTCGTCAATATAGAAATTATGTAAAGGAATTCCCAACTTCAGAACTGTCTTCTAAACTAACATTGTTATCAGTCTAATTATACTGCTTATTTTTTCTTTCCCTCAATACGATGAAAAATAAATTTCGATTTTTTTGTTACATAAATATTAGTATAACGTCAATTTGTTATAATTATATCACAATTAAACATAAAAAAATAAATGGACTGTTTGTAGACCGATTACCTATAATGACCATGAAAAGAAAATTATTTTCCAAGCGTAGATTGAAATAGTTAAACACAACAAAAACAATAAGAATACATTGGGCGATAAAAATTTGACCTCGTGCAAGTTTTAATAACTATTACAATTGGAATTACCTGAGGTTTATATACACCGTGTCCTTGTTCTTAAAATTATTTTGCATTTCATAAAATACAGTATAGTTTGCGACAACAATGATAAATAATAGAAGTGCGCAGCAATCCTTTCTTTTTGCAGATAAATTAAAAGCGACAAATAAAAAAATATATTGAATTCTACTTATCAAATTTCTTGCTGAAGTGAGTTTTCTCAAACCTTTTTACTAAAAAATATGTTTTCTTTGAGAAACTGGTATAATTTTCTACATTTCCCCACTGGTCTCACTTTCTTTAGATGTTACAAAGAGACATTTCCCTGGTTGCAACAGTGTCCAAACACTCACCATCGTATGCAATGCATATTTCAAATGTTATATCTCATAATCTAGAAGGGATAATGCCCAAAGGGCCCTACTACAAAGCCCTACCTCATTCTGGGTCGTTTATATTAATGAGGTCATTCACTTTGATAAAACAGCGAATTTTCAAAAGCTGAACAAGTATCCAACTACTCATGTATAACGTTTAGTTTGAGTTTCACTTTAGCGTTACGCTCTTATGCTTGGTTTCATTTTTAACTTTTGTCTGCTTTGTGGAAGAATCTGGGATTTGTAAGGTGAGTAAATAGTGCGAGATTATAGTAATTGCCAGTGAATACGTAAGTACATAACTATTAGGGAATGCAGTAAGTGAAGCTTGTTCTCAGTTTAGTCAAAAGGCTTTGGAAAAATTATGAAAATTTTTAAACAGGAGGATAGTTAGACAATTTCTCTCAGTGTGGAATTCATCTGCAACGGTCCCCTTTCTCAATTTTCTCCTCATTTTTGAAGTTCTTGTCTGAATACTGCTTCAAGTTTCTTCGCCAGGACGACAACAAGGGTCCTTGTGTCACCGAGAGGCATCTCGAAATGACGTTGCCCGTCTCATTTCCCTAAAACTAGGGGAGAATAGGGTAAAGCTGATTAAACAACAATGCTACTGACACTTGATTTTATTGAGACTGGAAAAATCATTAGCTTTCAACATTTCAATAAAGAAAAAATGCTCTCTTGAAACTAAACTAATTTTTTTAATTTTCCCAATTTATATATGAAAATAATAAAAGAGTTGACATATTTAAAAATTGGATAAAAAATTGATTCGTTAGATAGTGAATTTACGTTTTTTTTTTCGTTATATTGTTTTTCGTTTACCTAAAATCGTTGATCAAGTTTGGGATTCAATAACTCGGGATTAAATGGTCCGAATTGAACGTTCAAAACGCCAAAAGTTGTGTTTTTTGAGCTAATTTTTTAAACTAACGTCTGAGTCAGTTAAACCAAAAAAATTGTTGATTAAATCATTGCATATGATAGCTGTAACCTTTTAGTATATGTAAAAAAAAAACATTATTGTAAGTTTGAACAAGTTTTTGTGGCATATGTCTTTATTCTAACAATGTCTAGTTCTTTTACCTAATAATTATTAACAATTAGATTACTCAGTAACTAATTAACATATCGAAACCGCGTTTATTGCATTCAGTTCGGGAATAAAGAAGGTATTATGAGACAAATGATGATTTACATTGCTTCATAAATTGCATTAGTATTTTGCGTCTGAAAAACAGTTGTTGTTTCAATTTTTTTTACTTATTCACCCGCTGTTGCTGCAGGGATTGGAAATTTTACATTTTGAACGACGGAATTTGATAGGAAATTTTACGCTCTATAACTTTGTTCATATAAATATGCACGATAAACTTAATACTTTTCGAGTAAAATTCGAAAACATGGCGAAAAACAGGCCCCTTTTCAGTTGTTTTGGCTATAAACTCTTATTGTGCAATTAGAACAGCCTAAAAACCGGTGGAGGCAACAGATTATCATTAACCATAATATTTTTGAGGGATTCCATCAAAAATCTCATGTTTTGATAGTTTTTGGGCTAACCTGACTGTACTATACTTAATCTGTCACTTTGGCTGACGTAAAGTAGACGAAAACTCACAGAATTTTGTTGCTTACAAGGTAAAATGTCTCTGGGTTATATTCACTTGAATTTACAATTCCAAGGAGTTAGTCCTATTTGCATTTGTCTTGAATATATGCTTTATTATTAAAATTGATTTTCAGCCGTTGCCGAAGGGATATTTTGCTTCGGAAGAGGTGAACATTAATATACCACCGTATAACAAGAATTAATATCTATTTGAATTTCACCTCGAATTGTGAGAGGGAATGAAACCGCTTAAGGAACGTTTTCTGTTATTGCAGTGGTATTTTCAGTCCTTAAATTTTAGAGAATGCAGGAACATCTTTAATAGATACAAAATTTTCTATTTCGTCAGATGAAATCTGAATATAACATTGCTACGAGGATGTATTGATATATATAATAGTTAGCCTAGACCACTTCCATGCATAAACAAAATATTGCGTTATCATAGCATCGAACAATATCACATTAGCAGTGTCAGTGTGAAGTTGGACGTCAAAAAAATAAACCAGAGTTACGCAATAAATTAAAAGAAAAAAGATGTCCACCGAAATTGTGAAAATCGAAAAATTGGAGTATCGAGCCATCATCCAGTACCTGTATTTAGAAGGGTTAAGAGGTAAACAGATTTATGAAGATATGCTTAATACCCTTGGTGATCAATGTACTTCGTCCTCTCCAATACCTAAGAAGTTTCGTGTCCAAATATCTGCTGGAAAAGTTCTTGCTTCATGTTTTTGGGATTGCCATGGAGTAATCATGATTGATTTTTTGGATAAGGGTGGAACAGTTGCGAGAAACTAAATAGATCACGTTTTAAGCCTCCAGAAAATATATGGTTTTGCCATCCTATACCGAGGGGTTGAAAAGTTTATTACTTTTAGTTAGTCAGTTACTTTTGTTGTTAGTTCCGTTATTATTTATGTTGTATTTTAATGTCCTAAATAATAATAATTAAACCAATCTTCAACATAACACTCGTATTTTGTGAAACTTTTTTGTTATTTTATGAAATGTCTAAGTGGATAGTGATTTTTCTGTGAGAGTGGCTTAATCTTTTTAACCACTCGATATAGGATAGTAAAACCCTATATTTTCTAAAGGCTTAAAACGTGATCTATTTAGTTTCTTACAACAACTTTGCCAAGATCATTAGTTTAAAATTTAGAGAGAATTTAAAATAAGCCTGATACTGCACATTGAATGATCTAATAATGAAACTGAAAATTCTGAACACCCTGTAAAGGAGATATTTAGTACTCAATCGTGGAATACATTCAACGAATGTCCAACTATTCAGATGTAAAAGAAAATTTGCTAGAATTTGTTATATCAATGAGTTATTAATTTTTTTCGAAATATTCACATTTTAAAAAAAGTCAGCATAACTCGGAACCCTCTGTATTTATGTATAGGGAACCATTATGAAGGAGTATTATATTTTTTAGAGGCAATCAGAAAATGCAATAAAATATAGGGTTTTCCATTAGAAAAAGTATAACTTTGATACGCCACACTTTATTGGAACACACTGTATATTTCAAAATATCCTCAAATGATTGTTTAAGCTGTAGTATAATTTGTGGCATAGAAAGATTTTTCAAAAAATTCATATTTTCTTCGATATTTGTACGGTCCCGGACTTTTGCCGAACTCTGTATACTGAATTCATAATTATGTTATTATCATAGATAAAGGATACATATATAGTGTGAGTTATTATGTTTGTAAGCAACTCGTTCTTATGTTTGAAAAGAATTACTAGAAGAGGCGCCACTTGTCTTTACACTCTTTACGCAGGTTTTCTGTACCTACCTACTTGTGAAAAGCTGTTTCAGTCACTGCTATTCATTTTTCTTGAATATTTCATACAAAACAATAATTTATTATGCCAAATGATGTAGCGATGCGGGTTCGTTTATGAATAGCACTGAATTTGAATACAATATAAATAGTATCAATCATACTGAGTAAGAACTTTCGAAATTATACAATAAAAAGAGAATATTAACTAGACATGGAATTCTATCAAATAATTCCATTGCTTTATACCTCTGACTTTATGTAAATACATTCATAAAACCGAAGCTACCACAAAATACTTTATATTGAAATCGCTGACTTGTAAAATCCAATAAAAATATGAACCCGCTTTCGTTATAAAAAAAATACTTCTTCTCCCCTTTTTTCCATTTGTCCGTATAGACTCATATCAAATAACAATAAAAAATAACGTTGGCGTTTGATAATGATTTATCTTTTTCCTATCTGCCCTTATGGCCTTCTTCCGTTCTCCTCGATACGAACATGTGTTTCACGGTTCGATTTCAACCTGGCTGCCAGTTGATAGCGGTCGGCCGGTGTTCGACTGGAATGCCCGACTGAGCACATGCCTACATGATCAACCTGCTCCACGTTGCCACGTTCCACGGGATAATATTTTCTCTATTATGATTGATATTCTTTTCCTTAAGAAGCAATTACATTATCGCTAGAAATAAAGTCGTTTTTCCACTACCAGCTGAGAAGTTGACAATTATTGCTTCTTCTAGCCAACTGAGAAGTTGGTTGATAATTTTTTTCACTTGTCAAAATCTGACATTTTGGTGCTTTCAACCAATAGCAATACATTATTCTAGCCAATTATTCGGTATTATACTGATAATTCTTCTTCCTTATCGATAATACCTTGTTTACAATGAAACGTCAAAATTTTACTTTGAATTTGTCATTATTGACAACTAAGAGTGCTTCGAAGTTTATTGAAAAATGAACACAAACCGATTCAGTGCCATTACCCTAGAGAATATTGAACATTTGATACATTTAAATCCTTATAAATTGTTAAAAATAACACGTTCTTCGAATTTTATCTCATAATTTTTCATTTTTATCACTCAAACTTGTTTTTTGTAAGCAAAAATATGAAAGCAAACCGAATTTAGATGAAATCCCTCGTCCTAACGGACTCGTGATTTTATCAATCGGTTTGTTTTCATATTTTTGCCAAATAAATAAGTTTTCGTGGAAAAGAAAAAATTATCGATAAAATTTGAAGCTTTCGTGGTATTACATTTGATAATTTTTTGTATAATGAACCTGGTTCGATAATGGACAATTTCAAATATTTTGAGAATTCAGGGATAGTAGCTCGACAAAAACTTATGCAACATAATTTTGTATACCTAGGAGATTGTCTTTAACATATTTGCTGCTTGAAATTAACTATCAAGATGAAATTATTTGAATAAAAATGCCACTAGTTTAAAATTCGCGCTGAACCAAGATGACTGACGACATAACGAGTACGTTCATAATAATATCGAAAACTGACAGTGTACTTGTCAGTCAGAAGACGGGGTAAACGCTTCTCGAGGTGCGTTTGTGAATTAATTTTTATTTTTGTTTCAAATTTGGCTTTTGGCTTTTGACCATGGTGGGGAAGACATTTATGAGCCTCGCACCTTATTTAACTCGGGGCAAAGCCTTTCGCGAAATAATTTTGGTGTTCGATCAATAATTATAGTCTTCACCACCTTGGTGTATAAAATACTATTCATTTTAAAAAGTTGGTTAGCAAAAATTCATATTTTAGGTAGTTACATTTTCATATAAATGTCAAGGTCCTTCAAAAATTTAAGATTTTCCACGTAACAATGATCATGTTTTAACAGATCTATGGAGCACGTAAATTACACCATTTAAGGTTTATTTAAAAATACTGTCACAGAAGTCAAAAAGTCGAATCCAAGCAATGGAAATGAAATATTTGCGGAGAGTGAAGGGTATAACACGAAGATATCGGATAAGAAACGAGGATGTGAGAAAGGAACTGGAAGTAGAACCAATACTCGAAGAAGATAAACAAAAGCTTAAGTGGTTCGGACACTTAACAATAATGAGCAACAGACCAGTCAGAGATGTGTGGGAAGCCCGAGTAAATACAAAAAGAAAGAGAGGAAGACCTAAGAAAACTTGGAACCAAGAAGTTGCAGAAATACTGGAAAGAAGAAATATAAAATGGGAAGAAGCGAAAAAGATGTTAAAAAATAAGAAGAAATGGACTAATTTAATCTATGAACAAAACATTCAGATATAGATACCTCTACCCTTACATCTTCGGGTATAAAAAGGGTTTTTGATTATATATAAATAAGTATATAAAAAAACTGACAATGCACTAATACATGCTCTACACTTGTTTGTACATCACATGTTATGCAGATAGATCATCCCTTTTAAGCAGATGCTCGTTGGTATAGCGTGTACGACCCATTCTTTATGTGATGGAGCATGCACGCTTCAACCTAGGTAAATTTTCCTCTTCTATCCAGTAATCTCCCAGGTCTCCAGGATTCTGAAGTGCTGTGCAGTTGGAAAGTATGTGGATGGAGGTTTCTTCTCCATGCCACAAAATCTGCATTCTTCTTCCTCCTATGAGCTTTTTCAGGTGCCCATTTAGGCGACAATGTCCCGTTAAAATTCTTAGCGCAGTTTAACTTTTACTGATGCATTCATTTGATCTCAACAGGTTGTAGTCACCCAGATCTTTGATTGTATAAGCCCTAAGTTCGTACTTACTGACCCAGTATTTGCTTATTGCTACGAGAAAAAAACCATAGTCGGTTCCGGTTCACTTTTTCAAAACCATTTTTAGGTACGGACCAGTACATCATAATTATTATGATTATTATTCCAATTTTGTGCGTGAAATGAAAGTAATTTAACGCGAAATTCTATACTCCACTAAACTACTAATTTCACAGAATAATTAAACCGATATAGTTCCCATTGATAATTTTGCCAGACTAATCCATCTTATTAGAGTAATAAATGTTATATTCATGTTCGGGAAATTGTAATTAATTCATATTATTCGATAATTATGGAAAGACTACACGTAGTAACTGTTGAAACAATTAATACTGGTGAAATTCAGTTATTTTTCAAATAAGTGCTAATTTGGAAATTATTTCAACGTGACAACATTGCACGACGCTCCCCAAACAATAGAATGTTTTGGATCTACCGGAGCTCAACGGTAAGGCAAACAGCAGGTCGTAACGTAACGGTTGCATCGCACAAGAATTACGAAATATTAACGTTATTCGCTTCACGTTATTTTGGAACCTGACAGATTGTTAAAAAAATAACTTGAAAAATAATTATTCGATAATTTTAATTTTTTATAAAATTTCAGGGAGCTAAAAATTAAATAAAAATCACTTAGTAGTTTGGTATAGTTTTCTTCAATAAGTCCCATATCCCAAAAACAAAAATTAATAAATAGAATAAATTAAGAAAAAGAAATTAAAAAAGGGAAAATACCGAAGAAAAAAAAAATAAAGGGAGGGAAAACAAAAAATATATATCACGTGTATCATGAGTTCACAAAATGTTGCCTAAAGTCGGTATAAATTTTCTAAAATTTGGCGAATGCGCCAGTGTTAGTCCCGTTCGACGAATCGTCCCACCTCTACCTGTTCCACGAGTTTGACGGCGCGGCGCACCCTCATGTTTCTTAAAACGACGTCGGCGGCGGTGGCGACGATAGCAGTAGGCTTTGAACCAACCAAATAGGTCTCATCCGCCACAAACAGTGACAGTTGCTGTCGGATCCTCCTCTAAAGCCAAAAGCTTGCCGCGATCTATTATTCTCTCACTAGACCACGAGTCTTGTGGCTAGACGATCGTCGCTGGTTAATTCGACAAACTCAATAATTTTCTTGTGAAAGTGTCGTACTTTTAAAAGTTTTGTGTTATCAGTGTGTGATTTTTTTTTTAATTAGTTGTTAGAGCAGTTTTAAAAATGGATTGTATAGATATTTGTCCCGAGAATGAAGTATGTATTGTTTAATATTATTGAAAAAATTATTTTAAAATGAATGGGGAGATTTATTATTTAATATAGTACCTAGTTTATTTTTTATATTTCTCATCAATACCCTACTTTAAGATGAAAAATTATAATTTTTTATTTCACTTTTCAATTTAACTTGCTTCATATTTATACGATATTTGAGTTTTTAAATCTTGGTTTAATTAGGTTTTTCTTTATGTAAGTACCTATGTATCGCAATCTTCAAGATTAACCTGGAAGTTGTATACAAAAATTTCATGTCAATAAAATTTTGTATAATTAAGAGATAAATGAGCAGCACCTGTCAACACTTCGCTGCTTGCTCCTCTGCAACTTGCTACATCAATCAAATTAATAAAACCCATGAAATAAAGAGGATATTAGTTTAAAGATTGTGGCTTTAATTTAACTAGACACAGCAATTAATCAAAGCTACAGATTTTGTAAAATTCGTACATATTTCAATCTCTTCTCTAATATTTTGCGTGTTCAATATTGTTGTATTATCATGATTGTTTTTAGATGAAAATTGAATTTAATATAACGCTGAGATCCGAAAAAAATGTAAACTATTACCAACTCAACATATTGTATCGTTACTGTGATATTCTCAAGGTTTTGGCCCACTCATGAAATCGCGAATAAGAGTGGAAATGAAATGAAAATCCCGCGGTTTTGAATGTCTATATAGAATAAAACAAAGTGGTTTTATAAGAAATCCAATTTCAGATCTTATTCATTTTAAAACCAGACATTCAAGTGTAGATAGAGCTATTCGAAGAGCAAAAATTGGAAATTTGATTTCAACTTGCAAAGAATAAAATCTTTACAATGTTTGACGAAAGTTCAGATAATCATAGTATATTAGATTGATAGATATAAAGTTTTGGTGCACAAGATAAATCTTTTCACAAGGGTTCGGTACAAAATTTCAACAAACATGATTACACGAATTCTATGTATAAAATATGTATTGATGATGCAATTCCACGTGATATGAGGCTACAAAGTATTGAATTATGTTAATTTCTTTTCCATCAAAATATTTTTGCCTGGGTTACTAAAAAGATCAAGAATTTACCAATTGACAGTGTTATTAATTGTGAAATAGAGTTATTTTTAAGAGTCCTTAGATCTGATAAAATCATCATTAATAAAATTTAAATTGCTAGAGGTTGGTCTTCTCGATTAGGAAAACTTTATTTTCTGTATATAAAGTTTAAAATTTCACTCACGCGCAACAGTACTGTGACAGGGCATTAATCCTCTAATTTGAATGTAATAGTGAACTTGAGCTATCTTGTACGTAAGAGGATACTTCGTTAGAAATTCTTACTATTATGGAATAATGAGTTTCAAATTAAAAAAAAATAGATGCCCAAACTACAATTAAACTGGCGTTACAGTTCACACTACTTTAAGGTACCAAGAAGAGGAGGTAATGTTTGGAATATTATATTTACTAAAGATTAACAAGAGTTTTGGAGCAAAATTTATAAGGATGGGTCAATTTAATTCTCATTTTAAATAAATTTAAAAATAAATATACTCAGAAAATTTTATTATCAGTTCCTTAACATAAATTATGAAATTCAACAAAGTTCTGTTGAGCAACAGAAAAAAATTGCCTAAACACAATAAACTACAATTGATGATTTTTACAAATTCTATCCCACTGGATATGAAGGAAAACTTGAAAATAAAATCACTTTGTTTTTATACCTTCATTAGAACTGCAAAATGATCAATTATACATTAATAGGAAATTTATTCTCTCTCTTAATTTGCATTAATTGAATGTAAATAATAATATAATTAGTTTGACACTGACATTAGATTGTTGGATTATTTGAATAAATTGACTTGTAAAAGATAATAGACGTATAATGGTAACACGGTTCGACAGATATGACTGATGATCCATTAACAATATTGCTTACCTCACCGAAAAAGCATATTTCCTTCCCTCTTTCCAACTACTATTAACTAAATATTGTTAAGGATGCTGTGTCTTACGAATAAATTATGAGTTTCTTCACGAAAATATTGCACAGTATCATGGAATACATACAAAAACAGTAAGAAGAATTAAATAAACAGAAATACCACAACAGCAAGTTTTCAAAAGTTCCAAAATAACTCCCAGGAGACAATGATAAAAGATGGGAGCTTTCACACAGTTTAATTGACAATATTTCATTTACTTCGAAATTAACTAATTCATTTTGGACGTGTGTTTAGATTCCTTAATGCTTTTCACTGTAATTCTGGACAAGCAGTCATTATTTCGTTTTATAATTGTCGTTGAGTAATGAAATTAGGTCAAATACGAAAAATTAATTTACCAAGGAAACATTCTTATTTCCGAAATGGCTAATAAATTCAGATAAATTATCCACACAAAAATGGTGTAAAGGCACAGACCGTAGATTTTCCAACTCATTTTTCTCTATTACATAATTAATACTTATTGTCTCTGTATTCTCAGTTCTTAAAGCAAAGCGTTATTATTTATTTAATGGCAATTTTCCCTTTTATATAAAGTGCCAGACATGAAGCAAGACAGGAGTGAAATTAATGACGGAAATAAAGCTATAAGAAATACACCTTGAAAGGGAAAAGAGACTTTGGACATTTTATTGATGAATGAAATATTTTTATGGTTGAAAAAAGGTCAACCTACACTATATTAATATATATTTAAGCAACAGAATTAAACATTTCATGGTCAAAAAATCTATGAGATAAAAATATCCAAAGTTTAGGATTTTCAAAGTAAAAATTTACTGATAATAAAAATATTCAAAGTAGTGAAATCACTGGGTAAAGTAAGGAGGAACCAAGAGAAGATTCTCACTCTTTTCTCTCGTTATTATTATTTTTATTTATATCTTTTTTTCTGTTGAGGCCACCATTATTAAAAATTAAATTGGTATAAAGTTTAGGTCAAGCTAATTGTTATTTTATATTTCAATTAATAATAAAACTCTTTGAAACCGTTTTGTATTTGAATTAACATGAAAAAGCTTTTATTTCAAATGAACAAAAAACAGTGAAATGGAAATTGTGCAGATTAATTTGCCAATAGACCGTATAATAAATAATTCAAAAGATATATTTTATACAAATTCTCATATATACATTCTATAAAAATGAAGATAGAGGAAAATTTTTGATCAGCTTCCAGCTTCTAGCGAGAGCCGAATTTAACTGTGACTTCATTCACGAAATTGTACTATTTACATATAAGAAACAGCTACTATCCTAGCATCTCTAGCCCTAGCACCATATTCAACAACAAATTAGGACAGAGTTACATAAGAGGGGAAGTCGGGAATTGGCTAGTTAAGGAGCATCAACTCAAATGGAGGCTGATACAAGGACTCCTCTATACTAAGAGTTTACTTATCTTCTGTAAGTTCCTTGTGTGGCACTACTTATTCTTTTTTTTCTAATTTTTTCAGGAATCTATACTAACAAAAACGATACCAAAAAATAAAGAACAATCTTCAAAAAATTGCATATATCAGATATCTCGTGAATGCGACAAATTCTATTTAGGTGATACATCTAGACCATTGAAAGTCCGAATAAGTGAACATAAAAAATATATATCAAAGTTAGGGAGTTCTTTAAGTCAGGTATTTGTAAACATGCTTGGGAAGAGGGGCATAAAATTCAATGGGATTCGACAAAAATAATATTGGAAGAGCCCAATAATAAAAGACGAAAAATCAAAGAAAGTGCTTTAATACAACTGAATACAGATAAATGTGTAGCTAGTATTTCAGCCGAATGTAGTCAAATTTGGTTACCAATGTTAGAAAGAGAAATTTCCAATAATCAATTACCTGCGTTATCAGGGTAGCATCATAAATTTTTATCCAGGTTTTCTTATGATTTATCATTGGAATAGTTGTTAATCGATACACACTTCAATACACAAAATCACCAAACTGAGTTATACATATTTTGAAAACAAAAATAATCATACGCAAAAAGTAACAACAAACGCGTTTTATCAACAAAATTTCCAAAATAAGCGAAAAAAAGCGCTATCCCAATAAAAACCGTTCCTGGAACGAGCACTTCACTCGATTCCATTTCTAGTAGACTATTATGTCGTTAGAATGTCATAAAATGAAATATTTTATTTCACAAATATTTAATTTCACATATTATGGATGGACCTTAATAAAATTTGACAACAAAGTTTTGTAGTCTTAAACTTCAAAATATTATTGATTGTCTAGTCACAGAATACACCATCCCAAGAAGAAGCGAAGCTTGTGCTATTTTACAATATATTTTTTGCGCATGTCTGACAGTCGCCATTTTAAGCTCGTTATCTGTCAATGACATGTGATTTTATCGTTTACCAAAGAATTTTCTTTGTTGTAAGGTTTTTTATGATAATTTACTTATTTTTTTTTCTTTTGAAAGATGAAATTTGTTTAAAAAATTACATTTATTAGTTACGGCGCCAAAAACTTGTGCAATTCGTGGGTGTCATTCAAGTGATGGATGATAAAGGCTCGCGCGCACTAGACCGGCTCTGCCGGCAACAGCCCGGACCACGAATTTATCTTTACCTGGTATTCAAACGAAACAGCGCTCACTACTCGGTAATGGACGGCAACGGCCCGGTCCGCCGTCGACGGAAATCCCGGACGAGAATACTTTTGCCGGTGGTCCGTTGCGTTCCGTCGTGATGCAGAGAAGTGCGCGCTGATTTTGGAAGACGAAACGGAAAAAATCGATGACGAAAAATTTATATTTTTATTAGCGGGTACCCGGAATTGTATGATTTGTTAACAAAAATTACTAAAATCAGAAAATTTAGAAAAATACAGATTTCATGCACCTATTTAAATAATAGTCCCGAGTCACTGCTAACCGTTCTTCTGGTGGAATGGAGTTTCTAAACGTAGTATTTTGAAATGTCAGATCAGGTTTTATAATGGTTAAAAGTTCCTGAAAGTTTTCATAGCTCATTCGAAAATATTGAAAACATTTCTCCTCTTGGAGGAAATAAAGTGGCAAATTCACTTTTAGTTTTCCTCTTTGTACAAATGTCATTTATCCATTCTCTTTTTCTTTTTTGTTTAACAGAATTTTGTTTTTCCTCTTCTTCGCACAGTAAACTTATTATAATTATTTTATTTAGAGTCTCTGAATCCATGGCTAATAACCGACAAGCGACCTATGACTGGCAAAAATGTTTTACCGACTAGTGCGCGATACCCAGGTAAAATTGCCGGCCGCCGTGGCCCGTTCCGTTTCCGGCTGTTGTCGGTAAGTGCGCGCGAGCCTTAATAATTGGAAAACACAACAAAACTTCGATATCTATGGAGAAAAGTTTACTGTCGCTTCTTTTTTATAACTTCGTTGTCACAGATATCAGTACATTTTCTCTGGGTGTAAAATTTAATTCAGAATCTGGTGAAGTGTAACTTTTAAATATATAAATAATGAAAATTTTATATTCAAACACTATAAATTTAGTTTAACAATTAAAACTTTGTCGAAACAAGTCATAAAAATAAACAATTATTATTTGAGATTATTTGGTTTCACCTTTATTTATAAAATTTACATTTTTTGAACAATTTTCTCAGTGTAACTTGATCCGTCAACGTCAGTTTCAAGGTCACGAAATTTTGTCCCCAAAACATCAAAGGATTTAAGCCGGCTGTCGTTTCTTGTTTGGCTGGTGTATTCTGTGGTCTAGTTCTCAATTTTTTTTTCGTTGTGTCAGATAGGGACCAAAAATTATATCATTACTAGTTAATCTTGACAACGGTAGCTGGAACACTACCGAAACGTCGAAATAAAAAATAAAAAACATTATTGTGGTTTGATTCCCAAAAAAATAAGAGAAAAAAGAATAAGAGTTTACTAAATTATAAGTTAGACAAGGAACTCTCGTCCAGACTGTTGAAATTGGGTAAGGGCGAGTTGTATCAAAGACTTGAACTCGGGTTAATTGTGACCGATGTTTAGACTGATGTAATTATTGATAATAAATACATCAATCAGCCACAGTCAAAACATCAGTTATCTTTAAACCGAGTTCAAGTGTTTGATACAACTCGCCCTAAGAGAAATTTGAAAACAGTTGCCGACCTGGTGACTGGTGACCTGAGGAAGCATCTGCACAGGATGGGTAAAATTAGTGAACCTATAGGTGCACTACAATGAAACACCCACTCACATACTCTGCTTCTGTGAAAACTTACAAGGACTCAGACGGAAGCACTTTGGAGTGGAAATAATGCAATCATCACAACTACCGAAGATCCCTCCAGATAAACTGGTGGCCTATATAGAAGACACGAGACTTCTGGAATGCAAGTAGGTAGATAACATGGGTAATGGTACAAAGACTCAGCTCCTGGGCTGATTAGCCCAACCCAAACATATGAATGAATGAGGACAGAGCTACATTATAGAAGATTACTATGGTTACCATCACATATAGGAATGCAAGAAAATGAAGACCTAGCTTGTTAAAAAATACGAATATCCATCTGTTCATTAAACCACGCCTATATGCATAGAGATACTACATATAGAGGCAACAAGTCAGCTTGAAATCCATCTGAATCTAAGAGAGAGATAGAAAGTCGCAGGCTTAGGCTGTCTTTATATAATAGCGCAAATGCTGTATACACAGATAAAGGCAGAGAAACCTCTGAAATTCTGCCTCTTTCCTTCTTACCAGAGTTCAGACCGACATTCGCACTTACACAGTGGCCTATGGCTTGTGGCTCCTATTTGTATTACATCTATGCCTATGTGTCACCCTGTATGCTTTGTACGTTATAATAGATTGGTGTACAAATTATTACCCAATGAAATGAAAATTGAAATATTAAAGACTTTTATATTTATTTTCAGAATCTTTATATATTTCCACTATAAAACAAATTTTTTTTCCTCGAAATAAAAGCTAAAAATAGAAAATTATGACTAATCGGATCGTTTACGAAACAAAATTCAGTTTATTGGAGTATTAAATTGAAATGCGGCTGGTGAAATAGTGTATTTATTTCTTTTTTCGTGGCTGTTGAGAAACTTTTATGACTCAACGTTTTCTTGCAATAGTTTCTTTGGACGTTACTTAATAATAATTGTTTCTTTTGTTCTTTGTTGGTACTCAAGTCAAGGTAAGGGAACTATGCGCTACGAGCTACTCGTCGAATTTCAACAAGTGGAAGTATTAAATCATTTTTGAAAGAACTGTCGCTGTGATAATGATCTCGACTAATTTTAAAACAAAAACAGTGTCTGGTATCACGTTAAAATTATAATTCTTGCAGAAAATTCATCATTTTAATGTGGTGTTGTAAGAGGGTCAAGACCTAGTTTCGCTAGGATTTCGTATAAATATTTACACATGTACTTATTACTCGATTACTTATTAAATTATTCAACAACACAATAATCATATTGTTCGTTGATTGTAGGTGACACCTGTCTGTATAGTTAGTTGAAAAAATCTTATATTTTATATCCGGTCAACAGTGTTAATATTTATATATACAAGGCTGCAATTTTAAAACGTGTTATGAGTTTAAAAATTGTTTTATACACGGTGTTCTTTAAATAATTATTAGAAATTAAAGGAAATTTTAAAGTAACTAAACATTTGGAATCATACTTATCTCTTGTACAAGATATATTGAGGAAAATAAGAGGTAGTGACAGTCAACCTGCCCTAAAAGCACTACAGAGCTCTAAGGTAACATCTTGGCTGGTGTGGGAATGCGGGGAAGAACTTAGAAGACTGGCGACTCGGAACAGTGTAACACTGGAGTGGGTCCCAGGTCACAAATGAATTGCTGGCAAAGAAAAAGCTGACAAACTCGCAAGAGCAGGATCGTCAACTCTGATGAACGGACCCGAACCAGCTGTGGGCATTCCCAGATGCTCAACTAGGTCATGGTTAAAAGGGTGGTTGAAAGAACAACACAATAAATACTGGAAGAATACTCCCAGATACATAAAAGAAATTCATAAAAGAACCATCAAAAAAAGTAGCGAAAGAATTGCTCTCAATGAGCAGGAACAAACTGCGTTCCATAACAGGGCTACTTACGGGACACTTTCCCACAAAGGAGCACCTGAACAAAATAGGGCTGTATAACGGAGACCTTACATGCAGAAGATGCAAAAGGGACACCGAAACAGCTCTGCATATACTATGCAACTGTGAGACGCTGGACTACAGGAGGCAGAAACTGTATGGTAGACCCCAAACGACTCCAGAAGACTTCTACAACCAACCAGCAAAGAACCTGTATGAGCTAATACAGGGAACAGATTGGCTGAATAGGCTGTAGTCAGAACACTAGGAGTATCCACAATAAGCCCAAGAGGCTGAGGTGGTGCCGGCGAAGGAATGGCTCCTTAAAAAAAAGAGGCAGCTTCCACCAGTCACTCACAATCTATTCTCTCATAAAAATCTTGGATTTACCCCAAACTATGGGAAGCAATAAAAATATCTAGTAATACAATTTAATATTTGAGCCAAAAAAAAACAATATGTAGAATCATTCTGTGAAATAACACTTTTCGTAACTGTTTTTTGATAATTTACTCTACTTATACTACCTTCTAATAATTGAGAATAATAAATTTTTCTCGAAAATAAAACATTTGTAAGCAAAAAATTTATTTTATGTATAACCTTTACATAACTGACTTCCGCTTAATCAAACTACTAAGTACAACAAAAAAAACAAGCCATTTAAAAAACGATTCTTGGACCGGTTCTTTTGTACAATATACAGTTTATATTTCGACACGACAACGTTCTACAATATTAGGTAACGTTGCTCAACAAAATAACAATAAACGCTACTTCGGAAGCCCCCCAAAATATGGTATATATCTTGGGTAATATTGCCCAAGAAATGCCAGTTAACAAACACGATCCTTATATTAACAACACACGCTTTGATCGAAGGCAATAGTTAATTGACCATTGACCGCTTTGACCCACTAATCAACCTCCCAACAATAACTTTAGTTTAGGTTTATCTTACGTGTACATTTCTCAGTACCTTTATTAATCATAGGCGTCCCTTAAGGTCCTATCTTAAAAAATAAACAGTTGAATTTAAAAAATTGTTTTATCCTATAATGGCCGTTTGCACGGGCATTTTAAGGGTCGCTTGAAGCTTACGTTTTCCTTAATTACTTGCACGGCAGTTCCACTCAAAGTAGCTAAAGTATTACTTAAAGTAAGCAGGTCCTTAAATTTGAAGTTGTTATTTATAACCTCCTCACTTTTAAACACGTTCGTCACATTCACACATTATATGTCACATTACAGGCTGATTGTGGATATGGTTTTTGAAGAAATTTTTCCAGAAGATGATTTAGACGTTCTTGAAATACTGGATCTGTATCTGTAGAGTAGGGAGGGTGAGTGTGTAGGCTCACAGTACTTAGGCCACATGTGACCCATTGTACATCCTCCCGAGGAGTTGGCCTCCTAGGTCATTGTCCATCCTGTCCTTCTCAGGAAGGTAGACAGGTCACTAGGAGACATCTCCTTTATATCGGCAGGTGTAGGCCAAGACTCACCGAACACACTCTCTTATTGACGATAACTCCGGACACTCGCATAAGACATGCCTGACAGTTTCATGTTCCTGTTCACACATCCTGCATAGAGGTGTGTCCACTAGCCCCATAGTATGGAAGTGTTTCCTCAGTTGACAGTGACCAGTCAGAAATCCTACTGTTAAAGGCAGGTTTTTCCTGGTCATCGCCAAATATTTCTTCGGCGCCAGCTTCCCAAGGTCGCCCAGGGTGATCCTGGCAAGACTGCATCCTTTGATTCCATCCATCCCATCTCTCAAGGGATTGAGCATGGGTGTAACGTTTGGCTAGTTCCGCAATTGTCGAAGTCGTTAGGCCGTAGGTGTCACTGGGTCCTCTGGGTCCTAGAATTTCTAGTCCAGCGGCTTTCCTGGCTAAAGAATCAGCAATGCGATTTCCTTTACTCCTGTCGTTCCCTTTAACCCAGCTCAGGATAATAGTGTTATCTGCCAATGCGTCAGCTAAATCTTGATGGCACTCTAGTACTAGCCTCGATATAACACGTTGTCTGTTCAAGGCTAATAGGGCTTGTCTACTATCAGTGCAGATTATTATGTTTTTGCCAGAAATTCTTCTTCTGGTTAGTTCTTTTGTGGCAATTGAGATACCAGCCAGTTCTGTTTGAACCACGCTGGTATTGTTTCCCATTCCCCACTTAATCTTTAGGCTTAGTGCTCTCGAGTAAACTCCACATCCTGAGCCTTCTTTCATTTTTGAACCATCTGTATATATGCGTATTGCATTTGCAGTATCTGGCTCTGTGTTCTGTTTTATTTGAATTTTGTAGGGTTTGTTAAACAAAAACCTGGGTTCAATTACATAATACCAAGGTATTTCACCTCTTCCGAAAAGTTTAGTTTGCTTTTGAAGATTTCGGGAGGTTTAAAACCCTATAAACTTCTTTTCCTGGTAAAAAGGACCATCTGAAATACTGGATTTTGGGTTTCCTAGACAATTTCGTACGAAAAGACATTATTTTGAAGAAATGGACGATTTAAATTTTCTTAAAAGATTTGAGTTGTACAAGGAGGGCGTTTTTTCAGTATTCATCATGTGCTGCGATAATTTGATAAACAAACAATTACGTCAAAGATTTACGTGCATAAAATAAAAATAAAATAAAATAAAAAGTATTTTATGTTTACGTGACATTTACTTTTTTATAGGTTAGTTTTGGGTCGGGGGGCAAGTGCACTAGTACCAATTTCATTGGAATTTACACGAAAAGTACTAAGCAATGCAACGTTGCCGGTGTGTTCCACCACTTTGCTAAGGATTGGTTTAAGTTCAGTCGATGCAAATAATTACATTTTAATCATACCTTAATTTTTAAGCATTACTTACTTTAAGTAAAGCTTAAGAAAAGTCCGCGCAAATGGCCATTAATTAGAGATTGAATGAAGCCGAGTATATACAAAATAAAAGATGCCAAGTTTTGCAATACTCACGCTCATATAACCTCAAAATTTTTTTTTCCCCTACTAACTGTGAAGTTGACAATTATTGCATCTTCTAGCCAAATGAGGAGTTGAATTTCTCTATTAGTGGTTAATAATTTTTTCTATAATTAACCTAGGTCAATAATGGACAAATTCAAATATTTTGAGAAATCGGGGATAGTAGTTCAACAAAAACTTGTGCAACATAATTTTGTATACTCAGGGGATTGTCTTTAACATATTTGCTGCTTGAAATTATCTATCAAGATGAAATTATTCGAATTTAACTGCCATTCAACCAAAAATGACTGATGACATAACGAGTAGTAATATACTATTACAAACATCTAATGGTAACACTGGTCAATATGGTTCTCGTTCTCAACTGACTATACTTATACTGTTCAGGAATGATTTGACAATTTTGATCTCAATGGGATATAGCTATACTTATACCAAAATAAACCTAAAATTGACAATTCCCAGAATATCCCACCTATATTTCCATCGGCCTACTAACTACGCCGTAGAGAATAAATAATAATATTATTGGCCTAGCATGGCAAATTCTGACATAAACAAGTTATTAGGTCCATATGTATAAACTAATATCTACCTACTGTTTTAGAATGAATTATTACGTTACCTACTGGGAATTTTAATGAACAATGAGTATTGTGTTGATTTTAAAATAGTATTAAATTACTAGTTGCACCATAGACGTCCAACATAGATTCACTCGGAAGAATATTAATTTTTACCGTTTATTATACTGTTTATAACAGTGTTTTGAGCTTTCTACAATAGTATATTAAACACCAAGTGTGTGATGAAGACTATTAATATTGACCGAGCGCCAAAATTATTTCGCGAGTGGCTTTGCCCCAAGTATAAGGTACGAGGCTTATAAATGTCTTCACCATCATGGTGTATATACAATTTTTTTACTACTAGTCAAATTTGTGACAAAAACTAGTAATAATTCACAAACGTACCACGAGAAGCGTTTACTCCGTTGTTTGATTGACAAGTACGACATTCATAAATAAAAAAGGAATTTCCAAGAAAACGAAGTTAAATGTTTTTAAAACAATTTACCGGCCAATATTAACATTCGGAAGTTAGTCCTGGGTATTAACAAAGAAACAAAAGAGTCGAATACAAGCAGTCGAGATGAAGGCGAGTTAAAGGAGTCACAAAAAGAAAGATAAAATAAGAAATACGAATACAAGAGAAGACCTTGAAATAGAATCAACACTTAAATTTATTGATAAGAGACAATTGAGCTGGTGAGGACATTTACAAAAAATGAGTTGAGAGTTTTTGGTTGAGCTACTATCACTAAATTCTCAAAATATTTTTATTTGTCCATTATTAACCTAGGTTAATAATATAGAAAAAATTATTAATCACTAATAGATAAATTCAGCTTCTCGGATGGAAGCAATAATTATCAACTTCACTGCTAGTAGTGAAAAAAAGTGTATGTTTCACAGGTACCAAAAAAGGCATTTCTTGAAATCGTGAACTTGTGTTCAATAGACTGTATATGGCGTAATTATTGTATAAATAATGTTTATTGGAGAAAATAATTTGAATTAAACGCTTTATTTAATGTATGAGGCTGGTGCACAATTATCCACCATTTATATTGGCTCGTTTTGACAGCCAAGCGGCTTTAAACGCACCAAGCTCTTACCTTATAACGTCGAAATTAAAAACAAACTGACAAATTGTCTTTGTATCTTCTGTACGTTCCTTGTGGCATCACATTTTCTTTTTTCTCTTATTTTTTCTGGAATCAAACCACAATAATGTTTTTATATTTTTTATTTCGACGTTTCGGTAGCGTTCCAGCTACCGTTGTCAAGATTAATTAGTAATTAAATAATGTTTGGTCCCTATCTGACACAACGAAATAACAAATTTTAAAATATTATTGTGGTTTAATTTCCATAAAAAAAAGAGAAAAAAGTGTCTTTGGTCATTTTGGTATGGATGGTAACGAAAAGAAAGATTTAAACTTTATTTAGTTTTTAAATTTGATTTCTTTCCAGAAAAAGCAATAATTTTGATCGAAATATCCACAAACGTGGGTTGTTGATGTTATTCGTGAACGTGGGTTGCTATTTATTGCAATAGAAAATAAACATTTATATATCATCGGAAATGGGTTTTCAACATTCCTATTCTACAAGGTGTTTCTTTAGGAATTGTCAATATAGTGAAAACACTTGCTCCTTACCGAGATACAGGGCGATAAAATTATAGCACGATAACTACCATAAATAATGTTTCAATGTTTCATTATAGAGTGTCACTGCAGCACCAATAATAATTATATTTTCCATATTCCCAATTAACTATATTGAAAGATTTATGGAATAATTGATATCAAGTTTTAATATGCTCCGGAAAATGAAAATTTAATTATGAATGTCTAAAGCACGGCGATATTATTAAAGTGCCTCACGTATCCTTTTTAACTATTTTTCATTAATTGATAATTAACATTATAGGGAAGTTTAATCTTTTTCATGACATGAATTTTGTAGTTATAGTTAAGATAAGTATAGTTGCACGGAAAATTATTTGCTAATCTGTCTTCTTCAAAGAACTAAGTTAGAAGAAGTACAATTTTTGGTGGTTTAAACGCCTGCAAATACTAGAAAAACTATCAATAATACTCTTACAATTTTATCTGTCAGAGGAAAACTTTATCATATCATCTTATGTATTTTTATAAAGTAAGCACATTTTCTATCAAATGTCTCCGTAAATTAACGACGATAAGATTTCCCACGCGTCATTTGCTAAGTAGCTAAATTTCTAACTTCTACGAGCCCACGGTTGACATATTTTTACTCGAAAATTAGTTACGAACACACCAGCTGATCGCTAGAGCATGTGTTTAACGCACCTGCCTCACTACTAATCATTCGGCGTCCTGCTCTTATTCCGATATATAATTTTGCTTCAAAAAAATATAATAGGGGAGTTGTTTAAAAAGCTGTTGTTTTTAAATAAGTAAGGTTTTCAAGAACTATTAGCGTAAATGTGTTAAATTGTTCGTGAAAAAATGATTGAAAAGTGTATCCAAGAGATGGCAATTCTAACCAGTTTGTCATTTTTCCAGTCATCTTGACAGTTTACAGTGTGAAGATCTACTCTGACATCAGCCCACAATAGAGCAATTTTTTAAACACTGCTTAAACTGACACCCGCAGCTCCTGAACGTTTTTAAAGTCTTTCAATGGTTGATTACTCACAGCCAACATCATAAAATACTACAACCTAGAATTGTAACTGGGGTTGGAGAGAATGTTTTAAGTTACGATGCGGCCAAACTGCAGAGGGCACTGATCATTAACAATCGTAATGTCAAGATGTCAAAATGGAAGGAAAAATAAACAAACAAAACGTGAACCTGAAGTATTTGACTCCTGGCTGAGAAATATTAATAATGTGAAGTTCACTGCATGCCTTCAAAACAAATATACCAAAATTCCCGTGTTTGTGTTTGACACAATTAGGATTCTCCTTTTATGGTGTAAAAAGTAACCTAATACTATTTCAAGAGGAGATGATATAAAATTTCCAAAATTCATGAATACTAACAAGTGAAAGCAGCTATATCAAATTTTGTTCTAAAAAAACGCTTTCAAAGGAGAAGACACTATAAAAATGAGTAAAGGTACTCACGTGACCCTTCTTGTTGAATTGTTTAGAACTAGATGCTAGACCACATGGATGAAAAAATAACACAAAATACTTATATTTTAGGAATGAAAATAGCAGAATATTGGGAAATAATCAAGTTAGGTAGAATGTTGTGTGTTATGTATAGGTATGTGTGTTAAAGATGTTGTTATTATCACTAAATAAATATTTAATTCTCCAATGTCTTTTTATTTGAAGTATTCGTCGTTCACCATATACTTTTTCCTAGACACACAAATTATATATTGCAAACTTTACCTTCTGTAAAAATGTTGCATTCTCTTACTCTGCTGCACAAGTTTTTTTGAAATAAATTGACTTTTCACCAAAAGAACACAAAATGCAGCGTTTATGAAAGCATATAAATTATAACTGATAGTATTTCACCAAATCTTGCATCAACAAGAGTTTGCCGAATATTCTCTTATGTTCAGCTCTGATGCAAGATTTGGCGAAATATTATCAGTTATAATTTATATATTTTGATAAGCGGCTGAATTTTGTGCTCTTTGGGTAAACAGTCGATTTACTTTTTAGAAAGATAAAATTCTCCATCAACTTTTAAAATTCCCGCTGAATTTTATAGTTCCTGCGGCCAAACTTCAGATGGTAGTTAAAACAGTAGTCACTGCTGACAACATAGGAGTTACAATTCTAGGTTGAAGTATTTTATGGCCAACATTAGCTATACTTTCCAGCGTTTGACTATTTAAAAATTTTGCCTTTGAGACTTAGTGTGGATTTATGCAGCAACATTTAACAATTATCAATTAGCATTTAACAATTAACATTTATCATTTAACAATTAGTAAAACTGCCATCGTTTATGCAGACACAATTATAAATTAGGAGAAAATAGTAAGCATGCGCAAAAGCGCGAGATTTTAGTTACAATAATCCTACATTTTTATGTCTATTTGTGCATTGGAACAAATTTGAAGATGTATAGTAGAATTGAAGACTCTTTTTCTTTTATTAGTACAGCTTGAAAATGAACAAACACCCAACATAACCCCAAGTCAACCGCTTTTATATGAAAAAAGTAAGGATCTGCGTACTAGTTGCGCACTAGATGAAAATTCGGTACATTTAATTTAAGCAAGTTAAAAGTTCCCCAACTTCTTGATTGTTAAAGTATAAATGACAATTGTTAATTGTCTGCATAAATGGAGTCATAGTGAAATGAGTGGTTCAACTTATAATTGATAAATGTTAATTGTTAAATGATAATTCATAATTGTTAAATGCTGCTGCATAAATCCACACTAATTGAAACTCAATTATTTTATTAATAATTTTTCCTAGACTGTACGTAGATGTTTACTCGCTGAATTCCTCACAGCTACTTACTTACTTCTCCTGGACAGTCTGTCCGCACGACGAATGCGCATTGTTTGCTTGAAAACTCTTCAAACTCTCAGTTTCTTGTGTCCTACCGTACATAATTGTACCTTATTTACTACTTCGACATCACCAAGCGTTACGAAGGCTTCTCTAGAAACATTAATTTATGTACTAGGTATTACCGTCCTTTCATCGTATGCACCTTCCACTTATAAGTTTTCCAGTTCCTCTCTCCGGCCTCCTCCACTTCTTCACTTTGTGTTAAAAATTGCGATATTTTCTTTAGTAGAAATTCTGGACTTTTTGCGATTGTTTTATCGGAAAAAATCACGCTGTATAACTTAATACTACATCACCTTCATCTGATCCATTAGTTTATTAAATAAAAAACGAGTGAATCGTATAATTTTTAGTTTTATTTGGAATAATCGTAATGGAATGCTAATTTCTTCCCCTCTAAATATTATATACAATATATAAATGTATCGACTGTATGTCAATTAAATAATTTCGGGAGTTGGCATTATTAATATTTTACATATACGAGCAATGGAAATTGTTTAGATTCACAAAACACACCTGACGTTTAATTTTAATAAAAGGTTTCGGATCACTGCATAAATTACGGAAACAAACAGTCAACACAATTAACGATACTATAACCTGAAAGGAAAAATCCGGATAATCGTAGATTGAAATGATGGGATAACAAAATTGAAGGTGATTTTGTCCAAAGTTCACCTAATGAAAAAGCAATGACACATTAAAACTGCGGAAACCAATTAAAATTGACAATGCGAATGCCTTACAATAGTTATTCATGTACCAAGGCAATAAAGTGATTCTTTATCGGACGAGTCTGAAATTATGAGACGAGCGAGAGAAGCGAGCGAGGCGAATAACAGGCGAGTTCGATAGACACTTTGCTGACCTGTTGCATAAAAAATTTAATCACCGACTGTTCAGAATTCAGAAATATACAACAAATCTACTTATTATTTGTTATATTTACATTGGAGTTACACAAATATATTATAAATGTTATATACGATGTAAGGAAATATTTTAGTTAATTAAAAGATTTTTTGGGAAATCTACGCCACTGTTTTGATCAATAATTATGTATTTTATGGGAGACGACACTGGACGTGTTGATTTTATAATGCCTATATCGCGGATTATCATACCTGTTCATTTTACTGCATTGTATTTTGGCAATTGGCGGCAATTTAAAAAATATATTTTGTTTCAGGTGAGGACGTTATTTGTGAGTGGGCTACCAATGGATGCCAAGCCTCGGGAGTTGTACTTGCTATTTAGAGCATATGAGGTAAGAACAAAATTTTAACTATACTCATAGTTTTCATCAATCAAGCAACTTAATGGAGTTGGTCTTCATCTGCAGTGATGTTGTCTTTACATTATTGTTACTGACCACAAGCTTTTTCATTGATAAACCGCCTTTCTCTCGATCTTTCTTCAACGACTAGCGAACAAACTTTTCATTGTCAGCTCGCCAGCCCGTACTCATGATGCTAAAATACTAGCTGGCTCTTGTTAGCTGTTGTTTGCTTTTTTAGAGTGGATACCAAGCAGGTTATGTGAATAAATATTGTCGTAAATAGTATTAATTACTATCAGATATGTTTTTTTTTCAGGGTTATGAAGGATCACTACTTAAGGTCACAAGTAAAAATGGAAAAACAGCTTCGGTAAGTTGAATACCAATATCAATATAAGTACAAATTTAGGACCGTGATAAAATAATTATAAAACTAATTAAAATGGTAATAACAATTAACTCGGTAGTCGGTAATCATTAATCCAAAAACGATAACACAAATTGCGTAGTTAAAATTATTGTTTTTATTGGTAATCATAATAGAAATAATAGGCAAGGAGCCACCAATACTGAAAGTTCCATGATAATTTTAATAAAGTTATGTTTCCACCTGTTTAATGATTTTGAAAAATGTTCATAATATTCAGCGTGGTAAATGGAGGTTTTCTGTCAGTATTCAATATTAATACTCAACCTTTTTCCCAAAAATATTGATGAATATTACTTGGATTTAACTTAAAAAATATTTGGTTCACTGAAAAACCATAAATTTCCCGAATAACATAATTCAAAAAGTCTAACAGCCGTACTTTATTTAAATTTCCATGATTCAAATAACCCGGAAAATGATATGGTGCTCTACTCGCCCATTCGAAATAAATGAATCATTCGTGAAATATCTACCCCTGCGTCCATATCAGTAGCAAAATGATTTTATTTATGAAGGTGAAAATATGCTCTTTACACAGGGTGGAACAGTATCGTAATATATTTTATCTACAACTGACATATAACGGGTACGATTTGACACTATTTTCAATGTCATAATAAGATTGTCTTCGCTTGAACTCATTTTTATAGATTTTTGTTTATTCAACATTGACAATTTGATGACATAGCTAATTTATTTTATTTCCACATCTTTGTTTGTCTTTGTTGCTATGGTCTCAGAGTATGATACACAGTACTTTAGGTTTGCAGTTGATATTATCAAAAATACGTTGGAATGAATTTTTTTCAATTCTATTATATATAATAATACTAATAAACAGTTGTAGATAAAATTTCGTACGTAATACGTGTGATAGGAATTATTAACGCACTAATGTGATTACTCGACTCGGCCTCGTCGTGCAAACTTCACATGCGTGCGTTAATAATGTCCATATCCCACTAATTACGTAAATAACTATTGTTAAAAAAGTTTAATTTTCAAAAAAAAATTATCATATTGTAGAAGCACATAACCTTAACTTCATTTATTTCATTTGAATTCCACTCAATTCACTATCATTCAACGACTAAATATAATCGAAATAGTCTCACCCTGTTGTATCTATAAGCTAACATTTTTTTCACCTTTTTCAGCCAGTGGGCTTCGTGACTTTTAACACCAGGGCTGGAGCGGAAGCAGCCAAACAAGACCTGCAGGTGGGTGAACTTTTGTATATTACTTTAAAGCTATTGACAATACGAGGTGACTCAGAAAAGAATATTTTATCAAATGATGTACTAAATTAAAAATAAAGATTCGGTTTTATAAATCTATTGATAGATATTATAATGAGGATCAAGAACATATTTTTTGGTATTGTAGAAATAACCTAGTTAAGTTTTTACGAAAAGCTAAAACACGTGTTTGTCGCCCTAGTCGACTTTTTCAATTGATTTTGACAAAACATTACTTTATTTTGAAAAGCAATAACTTATATTTTATTTCACATTTTATTCTGGTATGAAGTTACTCACATATAACCTCATATTTTTGTTACAGTAAATCAAACAAAAATTCTTTCATGAGTCATCTCGGGCATTTATCATAATTATTTTACAATACCATCCATGATTTTTGAACAACTAGCTCAAACCAAAATTAACACTACCTTTTACACCTGTTTGTTCTTATCCTATAACAAATAAAATTTTTAAGAATAGAGAAAAACATCAATTTTATTGGTTATTATAACTTTGAGGTATATTAAATATCAACTGCTAGAAGATGCTTTTACAAACTCACAGAGAAGTTTATAACCTAGAAATTACGAATTTAATACTGAAACTTAATCAACGATGTATAGCTAAGAATAAAGAGATTAGTGTATGCTGTGTTCGGTGTTTCAATTTGCAAAAAGAATTTTCATCTACCAAAGTTAAAACTTCAATAAACTATGGTGGGTGTAAAGATTAACTCATTTGGCTTGGTTTGGTTGTTAGCGGGGTATTTTTTAATAAACTCCGGAAAAGTTTTACTCTATTTTTAAAGACATTCCCTGATGACCAACTTTTGTCATTCCTCTGTAACATACCCCTTTAGCAAAGCATGCTATAAACTCCCAAAACCGCGCACTACCGTGTGTCACCACCAAAACCCCACCCGTTAGCAGTGGCGTAACCAGAAATTTTGTTAATTCAATTTGTATTTTCTCTTCAAAGAATTAAATTTTTATACATGACGGAAATTAGCAAATGTTTTACATAAAAATAGTTGAAGCTTTAAATAACCTAATTTGGGCCAGTGTGTACCAAAAAGTTTTAAGCAAATAGACAAAAAACACATTACAAAAAAAATTATTTTTCATTCTCCTGTCTGTCAGGCAATGTTTCCAAAGTAACTCAATTACGCATTGACAAGTACAATTTATTTGGATATATATGGAGGCAATCGTAGAATATGGAAGCATTGAAAATATAGAATCTTCTGCAATAAAAAAACTATTACAATTTATTTTAGTAATTTCATTATATTTCCATACTTCTCGCCTTGCTATTCTAATGGAAAACAATTAAGGAGATTTATATCCTGGACCTCGTTGATACAATACACTCTTAATTAATATTGAAATGGAACCCCACGCGAAAAGATAACTTACGATGACGTTAGGGAAGAAAATTAAAAGCATTTTACAGTTTGTTTTTAGTTTGTAATATTTGTCAATTAAATAAGTTCCTATTTATATATCGTGTTCGGAATAATTATTTAAAGTTTCCAAATATTCTACCAAAAATTTTCCAATAAATATTTTCAAATTTATATTCTGTACAATATTAAAAAATAAATGGTAGAACTATGAGATAGCGGATTAAGAACATGCAAATTCATACTCGTAAACAGTTTTTTTGCGGAATCCTTCTTCTCGAAGATATTGAAGAAAAAGTATAGTGTTCAGTTTATTATTCTTTCAATTTAAGTTGGCATTTTTGCAGACTACTCATTGCTCGTGTCACACTGCTCTTTTGATATAACTAACAACGACATTTGTCAATTTTTGAAAAGATTATTACTCGAATCTTCATTAGATACACCTTTTTCCACGTTTTTTGTTTCATTTTTGTCAATTAATATTTTCTAGCTACGCTACTGCTATTGGCAGATTACCTGCTTTCTAAACAGCATTAGTCGTGTATGTAATAACCTCCCCTTGACTTCCCTCGCCCCACTTCTTTTTGCAGGCGCCTCTACCGGTCTCCCCCACACTTACATGTCCTTTCATGTGTAATTCCCTTTTGCATTACTTCACAATTCGTGGCAGGCGTACGCATGAAAGGACCATGCGATGAAGGGTGTCTGGAGATATGGATATACGAAGGGCGGCAGGTGCAAAGACACTAGAATTCCGACCTTATGATATACAGTGATTATACAAAAAATACATTTATCTTGTTGCGATGTTTTAACATTGATTTTAAGAATGTCTAAAATATCTAAATATAGAACTAAGTAATGAAAAAAGGTAGAACGTGTCGCGGGACACACGGTAGGAACTTTAGTTCCTTTCAAGCAAAAATTATGTGATACATTTGACGTTATAGATAAACCATTTGCATATGCCTCGGTGGCCGAGTAGTAAGCATACCAGACTCTCACGCGGTAGACCCGAGTTCGATTCCCCGTGAGGAAGTTTTTTTTATTGTCAATTTTATTTTTAAATAATTATTCTGCTTGATATTAATAACGACAACAGGTAGACGTTTGAAATACTTAGCAGAATATTTATTATTATCGATAATGGTACGGTACCCTTCATGAGGGAGTCCGACTGGCAACATCTACTTATAACAGCATCGTATATTTAAAAAGGGAAACCGTAGCATTATACAAATTGGACATTCGAAAAGTAAATGTGCTAGACCCCTTAATCCTCATCATTTTGTCCAATTTTACGAGAGGTATCTACATACAAACGTTGTAATTACCCTTAACTTTAGAGATGCTTATACCATTTTTGTCCGATCGTATTGAAATAAATTTCGATTAAAATAATTTAAATTTCTTCGAAATGAACAAAAAAGGTCAATCGCGCAAAAAAAATTATGGAAATAATAGTAAAAATTTATCCGAACAAATTCAAGTAGATCACCAGCACTGCGAATACCAGCGAATACCTGCTTCGTAAACGAGAGAGAGACTAAGGAGAGAGCACAAGCACGCAAGCAAGGCATATAACGAAGCAACGTAACATAACGTAGCGTAACGTAACGTAACGTAACGGTCAGATCTTTTTCGTCGCGACCCCTGGTCGCTTAAACATAACGTGACGTGAAGAACTAAAGTTCCAAAAATATACTTTTTTCCACAACTAGCAACTAACGCAACTAACCTTAATAATTTTGGTGCTCGGTCAATAATATCAATAATAACGACGTTATTTTTGATTATATTTCATTTTGGGTCGTACTCAGAGTTAGTTTTAATCAAACTATCCAACTGAAATTACTTCGGAAAATTTCTTATGCTGGAAGAAAAGAGACTACACGAGTAAGACGTGATCTGGAGTTAGTTTTTCGTACCTACTCAATCAATCAATTTAAAAATAAAGAAGTTAGCATCCGACGAAAAAGCAGGGAGGCTTTTACGATCACACATTTTTTTACGAGTAAAATATTTATTATCTGAGGGATAAATTCTGGTTCGTATCACAGTAACTTAACATTGTCAATAAATCTCCAAAAAATTAAATTGATTTTACTAATTCAAAATAAATACAAATTTATCCATATCGCATAAATTCCATTATTCCACTAAATTTCGCGGCTACTTAGGACCTTTTTGCAGTAATCGTGAGGTCGGAATTCCCCAGTCAATTGCTTAAACAACTCGCCTAATTGTGAAGCATCCATTCTGGTGTCCCACTTGTATAAACCGAGACAAATACTGAGCTGAAATATTTAGGAGCAATTATTCCTTGCTAATTAGGATTTAGGACCTTCTCGCCGACTCAATTATGCTCTAGAATATCCACAGGGTATGAATATCTGTATACCGACGGGAAAATGAATACTCAATAAGTTAGTTGCTTACTTATGTAATTTTAGACGCTGGAACTAAACATATTTATTATAATTAAAGGTCAAAACTGTATAAATGAATAAATTAATTAATTAATCAACATTATTATCTGTACCTACTTTTTCATTGTTTTTAATTCCTTAATAATTAAATAAACATTTAATTAGTCACAATTAGCCATATTGTTCTGTAATTAGTTTGTAAATTCTGAATTTTTTATTTTTTCTGTCAACCTCTTAATATTTTATCCTCCATAAAATTAACCGGAGAACGCATTTACCTAGCAAAGGTGAACATTTGGCTGGCGTAACTTGCAACCTTATCTAGATGAGGGTAGAAGACATGTGCCGAAACATATGGTGATACGACAGAAATTTCTATTGATTGCGTTAACTTCACATGGTGTGGGCCTGACATATAAACATCCCCTTGGTTTATTTCGTTTGCTAATTCTAACAATAATTATAGATGCAATGATAAGTTTATGGTTTTTTTACCGGAAAGAAAGATAGTCTTTAAAAATTATCAAAAGTAATACCAGAAGTGCTTCAAATTTTATCGATAATTTTTTCTTTTCCACGAAAACTTGTTTATTTGAGGAAAATATGAAAACAAACCGATTGATAAAATCACGAGTCCGTTAGGACGAAGGATTTTATCTAAATTCGGTTTGTTTGAATGTTTTTGCATTTTTGATTTTGGATTAAATGTCATGAGCAAAATTACCTAAAAGCAACAAACTTGAAAACGACAAGAGAAAAATTTTACCTTATAAAATTTTTAATTGAGTGGTATTCGACATGACTATTTCACGAGAGAAAAACTGAAAAATCATATGTTTAAACGTTTTATTTATTGCAAACTTCAATTATACAAAGCCAAAAAAATAATAACATTATGAAAAAAAAATCACTTATTTATGTAAAAAGTACAATTATTATAATTGTACGTTGTAGCATTATTTTGGGGATTGTTTTGCATCATAACATGTGATGAATTTAAATTAGAAACTGAGGATTCCTTTTCTTTATTTTCATTTTCTCGAAGGTTCTCTATAAGTTGGAAATGGTGTTCTTCATTTAATTGTAAATATGGTTTCAAAGAATGGGCAGAAGAATGTCCTGTAAGCTCAATTACTTCTTGTTCACCAACTCCTTCTTTTGCTAATGCAGATATTGTGAATGATTGGTTATTTTTATTTTTTTTGTGTCTATACCAATTGATTCTGCCGATATTTTCGTCCACTTTGAAATTGTATTAATTCCCAATGGTGAATTTTTGTACCATATTCCTTTCTCCCAATTTGGATGTACTGTTAAAAATAATCTTGTTGTTGTTAGATAAGGATTGGATTCTCTTTTTTCAATAATTTTTAAAAATAAACGAACGGGACACAAATTGTTGTTAGCATTATTTCTTACCAGCCACTTACTGCCAGATAAAGCTTTTGATTCTCCTTGTGTCGTTTTGGAAAAGATTGGATTATATTCTACCCTGCCAGTAAAATTACTTTCATTATCATATTCTTTTTTAAAGTAATATCACAATTAGCAGCTTCATTTCCACGCCATGCTAATTCGAACGAACATAAATGAAAAAACTTTTTTTGTAACCCATCAGGATTATCTTCAGAATATCTTTCTACCATTTCCATTCATTCTTCTTTGGTAAACGCGTTAGAACTTCTTTTTCTGGTTTCAGGTTCAGCCTGAAGCTTTTTACGTTTTGTATCCCTGGACAATCTAGCAAATTTATAGGTAATATCTTTAAATGGATAAATTTTGATGTTAAATTCTAGAAAATATTTTTCCTGAACCATTTGAGCAGCCGTATTCCAAAGTGTTTTCACAGTAGCTTCAGTATAATCAGTTCCATCTCTTTTTTTCATGTTGAAACCATAATCTTCAAGAATTTTTGCTATAACTTGTTCAGAAGTATCCTTTTCTAACGTATAATTACGTGCGTCCAGAAACATTCTAAACTGTTCCTACGCAGACTTTTTTGTCTTCATTGTATTTCGCGGTATACTTTGCTTAATTATTGCAAGACAAAAAATTGCCAGTTCAAAACCTTCAAATTTTGTCAGTTATCAATTTACTCTAGTGAAATAGTCAGTATAATACCGAATAATTGGCTAGAATAATGTATTGCTATGGGTTAAAACCACCAAAGTGTCAGATTTTGACAAGTGAAAAAAATAATCACCGTAAAATTGTACTGCTATTACTCGGAAAAGTCAAATGTCAAACGCTTCATTAAAAGCTCAGTCCATTCCGGTTAGCTGATAAAAAGGGCAAACCCAGCAAAAATTTGAAGTAACAGTTTTCCTTCGGAATTCGTTGGGGGTGATCACTGGCAGACTAAATTTTGTTTTGCGTGGTACTCGATCCGCTTGAAATTATTGCTGGGTCAAATCCTAATCTGATTGCGCTAGCTTTTATCTTGTCAATTATTACTGAACTCTGAATATAAGTTAATTGACAATTTTCTCATTACATACATACAAATCTTGATACTTTATAAAAGTCTTTAACAAAGGTATAACGTGTGCTTTCTTATTTTTCATTAAAATCAGTCAATCTTTATTATTAAAGCCACCGATATTTTTCTCTGCTTAAGAAGCGACGTGAAAGAATGTCTAAAACTGGAAAGAGATATATTTCAGTTTCCATCACTTCGAGTTTTTATAGCTGTTTCTCTCTTATTTTCCTTCCACTTGTTGGAAGGATGTATTGATAAATCGTCTCAATAGAGTCTTAGAGCGACTCTTAAATATTTTATCAAGACGCCTTTGAATATTGTAAGTCTTAATTTTTGTAAAAGTCTCGGGAATTATTTAAAAGACACTTTCCCCAAATGATTTCTTATATATACATTTCACTAATGAAAATAATCTTTTAAATTGAAATAGATGTTTTAAAAATAAGTTTTCAACTTGGGGGGAAAATTATGGATTTGAAAATAGAGGTGAGTTATTTTGGTTCTCTTTAAATACTCGTAGGTATATTCAGCTCAGTATATCATTAACGACCACCTTCCTACCCTTTCCAATCGTTCATTGACCAATCAGAACCACTTACTTAAACAACTCATGCATTTTTGATCCATAATAGATATAATGTATCTGGACCAGATCCCACTACAGATCAACTTAAATTGGGACATTATGATTAGATATTAATTAGCAAAATAATAAATCATCACAAAGGTAAATATTCAGTATAGGAATCTGTTGATTTTATTTCCATTTCTTGTCCAGTAAACTAAATTTTATGTTTAAAGCTGAATTCATCCTAGAAGTATAACTCTGTATTCATTAAGCTCTATATACCTGACAGGAATTGTTTTGATTTTTCAATTAAAGACAAATAACATGGTATATTGAAATAAGCCAAAAAAATATTCATATTATGCTTGTGCGTACTAAAATGCTGCTTTTATACTATTTATGTAATCATTTAATATATCTATCTGTATGATCTGGTCCAGTAACATGTATCAAACCACCCGAATCACAATTTTTGTGGGCAATTTTGCAGCAGGGCGTAAGGTTTGACCCCGACATGCCACAGACCATCCGACTGGAGTTTGCTAAAAGTAATACGAAGGTTAGCAAACCCAAACAGCAAGCTGCTAACGCCGCCAACACGCACCCAACTCTGATGCACCCCCTCACCGGACGTAAGTACACGGCACTTGATTCTGGAGGTACCAACAGATCGATTACTAATAATAATTTATTCAAGACTTTCACCTCGATAATTTTATTCAATTAAAGGTCGCAGTGGTTAATAAATAGATTTGCTTATAGCATTTGAAAATAAGTTAGCACTTTCATAACTACTCGCCTTCTAAGAAAAAAACTGTGTGTTCTAGCATAAGAGATTGTTGTGTATTTTTAGTTTTTTCAAACCTTTACACCTCTAAATCGAAGGTATTCAAATTCTGGAAGACTTTGAAACAAATGTATGTAAAAAATGTTGCCAAAAAATAATATATCAGCCATTTCAATTCATTACATTAGTTAAATGGCTACTAGAGATATTCTTTTCAGTGTTTAGATTTGCACGTTCAAAACCAAAATGTCTAGCCCATTTATTATGTGTTTTTGACATTTGTATTTTGCTAGAATTACTGAAATTCTCATTAGGCATATATTTTATTAATGACATTTTAATTTTCCGCCGTTTCTAATTTATCAAATAAAGCATAATGAGAAAACTTTATATCGCTTGCTGAAAATTCTAATGCGATTTCGTGAAGTATAAGACATCCGCAACAGATGTTATTATTTTATTTTTCTCACCCTTTGTATTGACTCCGTCACTTGAAAGACGTTTCCTTATTGTTAACAATAACTTGATACTAATGTATGTAATTTAATTCCGTATCGAATTAAATTTAAAACCATTTCACATATTCCAGTATCTGCTGTCAATGGGAAGAGGATATGAAATAATGTTATCTGTATTGAATTTAAAACCGAACTCATAGTAACGCAAAGCTGAGATAATGAATTCCGAACTTAAAAAGACGGGGAGATGTGGTTTTCACCAAACAAATTTTCATGACAGATATACACTGTTTCCTCGCCTCTTACCGATGCCCCGTAGCTTAAGATATAATTGCCAAACTACAGGGTGATTTATTAGTGAGATAAAGTCCAATATCTTGTAAAAAGTTAAAGATATTTGAATGAAATTTTGACTGATTGTAGCCAGCCTAGAGGCCCATATTTTAAAATTAGTCGCAATTGTACAGCGTGTTCCATAACGCCCTGCCATATCAAAGTTATATTTTTTTTAATGGGATACCCTGTATTTTAATTCAAATTTGAATGCTGCTTTCTACTATTTAGAAGAGCTCTAAGAAGCCTGATTCTTCTGCATGTGTGGTGGTACTGTTATCGACCTTTTAAAACCTTTTTCTAAGTTAACAACTTTCCTAACATGTTAATTGTTGTGAATTCATTCAATTATCTGCTTTTTATTGATTTTTTTATTAGAAATAAAATTTTTAATAACAAAATAGAAATATCACAAAAACTATTCAGTTTGGGTATAGGGAATACTCGATAAATTTTGAGGTATAGTAAAGTAACTTTCATTTACCGATACAGAGTGATCCATTTGAAAAAATGGTGAAACCAATGTATTCGAGTTTGGGCTCGCCCTGTATACGGCTTCTTAGATATCGAATCAGTTCGATTGAATTGTAGTACTAGACGACTATCACAGACGTATGGCTATAAAAAATTAATTTTAAATTGTGCAGCTTAAAGTATACAGGGCGTTGAAGTCATTACGATTTACAGGAACAAGTGGTCAGAACTTTTTAAATACGCTGTATAACCCATTACAATATTACATCATTGTAATAGCCAAGTCAAGCAAGTAAAATACAGGGTATCCCATTAAAAAATATATAACTTTGATATGGCACGGCGTTATGGAACACGCTGTACAATTCTGACTAATTTTAAAATATGAGCCTCTAGGCTGGCTACAATCAGTCAAAATTTCATTCAAATATCTTCAACTATTTACAAGATATTGGACTTAATCGCACTAATGATCTGAAGATCAGTATTTTCTAGCAAAAACTTGCAATTTCTTGTATATTTTTGCTTATTCAACTCATTCTACTTGTATTTTATTTTGTAGCTGACATGCTGACCAAAATATTAATCTCTTATGCTAAATAAAACACAATTTTTTTAATCATCGATACTTTTAAATTTAAAGAGAAAACTATATGTTTCAATATTTATAATATTCGATCTATTGGTCACTTCATTTTCTTTTGTAAATCGCTGCCCTTAGATGAAAGGGACAGTTGCTATACCTTTCCGCACACCCTTTTCCCCCACCGTTTTCCACACCTTCCAAGTATCACTCGTAGTCTACTAAACATTATAGAAATGTGACTGATAATAATTATCATGTTTTAAAAATTGAGTGGAGCTGAAGAAAAAATTAATAAGGATGTTATTGATCAACATATGTTTGTTATAAAATTTTAATATTTCATAGCATTGTGAAAGCGGTGCTCATAGATATTCATAAAAGCTTAGATGTATTTTTATTTTTAACGATCATGACTGCCATTTGATAGGATGCCAAAAGTGAGCTTCAATAAAAATCCAGTATAAATAAATCAATTTCGATTTTATAAATATATTTTTATTCTCTTAATATAAATATTAGTGAGTTCTAAATTCGAAATTATAAAAGATTTATTTGCTTTTTCCGTTTTTGACATTTGTCTCTCAAAATACGGCAGAGAAGAAAGAATAATTAGGTAAACAATATGTATCTTTCAATAAAACTTTGTTTTATCAACTTTATAAAGAAAAGTGAGAGAAATCTTCTCTGGCAGTGTTGTAAAAGATTTTCCTTACATCTTATCGAAAGCAATACGTTCATTAAAATAGACAACATAGTGAACATAAATTTAAGTTGTAGCAAACATGTGAGAGAATCGAAGCAAGATATTATGAAATGAATTCTTTGATGTTCTCGCATTTTCAGTGTTTTCAAATAAACTGAGAAAGATACTTTTTAACAAGATTTGTTGATCGAAGAAGTGATTTTATAATGTTGTGTAATTCTAAACCTGAAAAACGCTAAAAATATCCTTATATAGATGAACGAATTTTCTTGAAAATATACTTAAGAAAGCCCTTTTCCAGCTCAAATTTTCAATTGGTAACAAAATACTTCAGTAAAATGTCTGTCTCTGCATCATAAAGCAATCCATTTACAACCGTAGATTTGCATGTTCCGTTTGCAGGAATTTTCTCAGTTCAATAAAAACATTTCTGGCCCTTTCTATACATTTTACTTTTATAGGCACTTGTTTCAAAATATCTTGTGGATGGCGCTCTGTTTATTCGAATATTTTTGATGTGTTTTAAAATTTTATTGAGTTTCCTATTAAAGATTTTCCATCACTTTTCGGTCAACCGATATGACATGACTCCATACTTATACCTAGCTCTTTACAGTCAACGTTGCTATATAAATATTTACATCTATTTCTTCAAATCCCTTCCACCCTACGTATCCAAACACCATATCTGACCGATTCCGTGCCGACTATGATAGGAAGAAAAGATCCGATCCTACTTTTTACGAAAGAGTAAATAGATCTCTAGACACTTTTAACATCTCCATTCCTGATATATTTCCTGCAAACATCAAATCCCCACCTCCGTGGTTATCAAAACACCCAAACTGTGACACGTCTCTACTAAAACTCGACAAAAAAGAAACAAATGCAAGAGTAATAAAAAACGCATTCTATGAAAAAATCTCCCAACTATTCCAATATATCCCACTGTATACACACACTTCCAAGATGGAACATGGATTAGGCGCATCCGTTATTGCACCTACCGAGTCTATCAGAATTAAATTACCTCCAAGCGTCTTCACTGGTGAATGCAATTTACCAAGCGTTGCTTTTTGCGAGTAATGTGGATTCCCAGCAGTTTTTAATAATTACTGACTCTCTAAGCTCCATCGATAGTATCCAGCACATTTATCCCTCAAACTCCTTGGTACAAATAGTTAAAAACGAACTTTTCCAGCTACAAGAGGCCCAAAAATCTGTTAAATTCATGTGGGTACCCTCTTACGTTGGAATTCCCGGGAACGAACAGGCATACACAGAAGCAAGGGAATTAATCCAGGACCTCAATTCTCTCACAGTCTCAAAGGTTTCTGTTTTGAATGCAAAAAACTTCGTGAAACATTCAGTCTATAAATACTGGCAAGACCGTTGGACTGAATCAAACTCTAAGCTTCGCAGAATAAAGAAATACGTGAGCACCTGGAGATCATTCCCGATGAAAAGAAGAGAGCAAACGATCTTATCGCGCCTCAGAATTGGACATACAAGATTCTCCCATGACTATCTTATGTCCCATTCCTCGGCACCAGTGTGCGACAGCTGCAATCAGCCTCTGACAGTAAGTCACGTACTATTGGAATGTGAAAAGTTCCGGCTACAGAGGCAAATCCATAACATCCCCGATCAAATAGGAGAGGCACTTGGTGAAAACTGTGATGTGGCTCAGCTAATGGACTTTTTGAAATCCATTCAAATACCAAATAAAATTTGACGATCTACTTTTATAATTTAATATTACAGTAAATTCAGAAATAATTTGATTTAGGTTAATATCATGCTTCACTTACTTCTGTAACTAATGTTAATCTGTTGTAAATTTTTGTTGAGCGCTAATAATCCTAGGGATTGATGCGCATTAGGTATATGTAGGTATAATAAAAAAAATATTTACATATATTATTATGTCAGACGAATAAATATTAACATCACTTTATTAATTTTGAAAACAAAAAAATCGCACTTAATATTTGTTGGTTATGTTTTCCCAAACTTCATGCCCAGCTACGCCGCTCAAAAATTACGTAAATTATTAGTCACATTTCCAAATTCATGTAGATAACTTTTAGTTGCATAGATTTAACAATATTATGTAAATAAGTTTAAATGTTTTCTTTTCAGAGTATATATGTATTAGTTAACTTCTAAGTAGAAGTATTTTATTTTTCAATTTTGCAGAAACAGCTGATTCGACTATGGTAACACTATTAGCACTCTTTTAACTATAATTTTACTCAACTTTACAAAACACGATACATTTTATAACAATAGTGATTAAACATGTATACAGATATCTTAAAAATATATTGGGTAAGTAATTACATTTTAGTTTATTCAATTGGAATGTTCACTGACTCCCAAAATATTCAATAAAGGTAGTCGTTCGATAGTCGCTGCAGAAACATGCTGCAGCTGTAGGCAGAGACACTATACTGTTCTAATGAATTCCAATGATACACCGTTCGATTCACGCTGCAGCAGCAATTAGCTTACTAGGTGTCTCGCCCTGTCTCTACTGCTTGGGCGCACATCTGCGTCCGGACCAGTGTGGAGGCACGAGGCAGTCGTTCTGCAGCAATCGTTGTGTATTGTTGTGTTATTATCAAACAATAGATAAAATAGTGAACAATGGATTAAATAGTGAGTAATACGCTGTCGCAAAAGTCGTCACTATTTTCAGGGGAAGAAGATGATCTACTTATAGATTCAGTTGACCAAAACCCAACTTTATACGACCTCAAACTAGAAAGTTACAAAGATATTGTAAAGAGGGAAAGTATTTGCTGCGCTCTCTTGCTTTTCCTATATAAATAGTATAATATTAAATCCTGATCTTCCTCTTCCTCTAATAAAATTCGTTTGATAATTCTATTCTTATTGGCAGACATTCTACATCTTTCTTTCTTAACAGCAAAAGAAGAACTGATCTGTTATTCTGTCGCATGCTACGAACGAGCCCTCTAGGTTTCTCCTGTCCTATCTCGGTCGCTTGCCTCTTGCCTTGGCCGCCTGCAGCTGCAGCATGTCTCTGCAGCGACCAGGGTTGCCAACTTTATTATAATAAAAATAGCATTGCTTGTGAAAATAATCGCCGAAATCGCCAGTTGTCATAGAGCGAGCGAAGCGAGCAAAAAGCGCGATTTTTTTTTCGAATCGGCTATGTTTCTGAATGATAAAAATGACATATTTTAGTAATTTTGCACTTATCATGCGATCTATATTTTTATGAAAATTTTTCTTGGTACTTACGTATTTTGACCTGAAAAACACGAATTTCATAATATAATCGTGAACATATCTCTAGTTTTCGAAATAATTGATGCCAAAGTTTGAAATTTCATCTTCTATGTATGGCAAGTTTTGGGCAAGTATTGTATCTTCTTAGATCCCAGGACATTGCATACATTTACCATTGTTAATTATGATTTTTGTCTGAGAAAGGTATCATAAATATATTATTTTTCCGTGATTTTCTTATAATTTCATCAACTAGCCTACATAAACAACGGCCATTTTGATAACCGCTGTGCGAATCTTGAGCGAATAAAGGTGCATTCATAGCTGCTTTGAAGCAAAACGATATGTGTTCTCTCTCTTCAATACATGTCAAAAAGAAAGATAGATATCAATAAAAGAAGGTGAAATTTCGAACTTTGGCATCGATTATCTCGAAAACTAGAGATATTATGAAATTCGTGTTTTTTAGGTGAAAATACGTGAGTACCAACAAAAATTTTCATCAAAATATAGATCGCATGATAAGTGCAAAATTTCCAGATTTAAAATAATTACCTTTGAGAACTGGAAGTTCCTGCCATTGGCTCCTATATGTCTTTTTGTAGTTAGAGCTCATGTTTTCGTAATTTTAAATTTTTATTCAAAATAAGTAATGAATTTCAAAATACAAGGACAACTGACAAATAAAACAAACGTCAATTCAGTGTCAATTGTCAATTGTCTGTATTGACAATAGTGGTTAACCTTGGTTAACCATGGATTAACCGGAAATGTTTTGTATGGGAAATGCACAATTCACAATAGAATAGTAATTTTCTCAGAAAGTAAATCCGCCCAAAATAGCCGGAGAGAATAACGAATATCGCCCAAAAAATAGCCCTTAGCCGAATCATAAATAGAACCGCCTCTCAAGAAAAATAATAGCCCAAATGGCGATTAATCGCCCGGGTTGGCAGCGACTATCGAACGACTACCTTAAATAACCCACAATTAAATTAATCTTCAATCACATGACATTAAACAAGAAAACAGAGACGACACCTGCAAGGGACAAGTTCTAACATGAATAACAACGCACTTATTGTGATTGAATTCTCTAGAAATTTGTCAAAGACTTGGACATGTAAAAAAATATCAATTACTCAGGTGTTAAATAACAGAATTTTATGAAGCGCTGATGTGAAAATAATACCAAATGACAATTCAAACTTCTTTCTAGTTTATTTTGACAATTATTTCCACTATTCAATTTCACAATGGCTTCTCTGATGGGAACGGAATTCGTCATAGACGGAGCAATAAATAATACTGAAACTTTTTTATTGAATATATACGAGAATCATTCAAAAACAACCATGAATGGCTTGGGACAAAGTGAAGTGTTTAGACAGTGTTTGCTTCATATCTTGACATGCGTATTTACTCAATTCACAATGTTGGGAGTGAAAAATGAAGACTTATCGTGTGTGAATATGAATATGAATATGAATATGAACCTAGCGCGATTTCGAGTTTCCAGTATTTGAAATTCGTGATTAGCCTCGAACATTTTGATAAAAATAGCTGTGAATAATAATAACACGGTTAGTACACTCAATTTATTTCCAGGTCATGCACAGTTGAATATAGAAGTCATCAAATATGTCACCGACAATAGAAATGAGTGCAAAAGTGAAACCGTTTTAAACAGTTTCCTTTTTTTTGACCATTAAAACAATTATGAAATTCTGTAGAGGGAAACAAAATACAAAGAACTAATTACACTTCCTGTGTCACTCCGTAAAAACCATGAACGTATGTAGCAGTATTTTTTTACCAGTAGAGAACTTCCGTTTTTGTATCACTGAAGCGGAACATTTTAAATCAAGTTGAATAATACAACTTCATAATTTAACAAACGCGGTAACAGTGCAGTACGAATGGGTTTACTGAGAATCATTTTCTCTATAAATTTGAGTGCTGACACTGGCTGTATGATAAAAGCATTTTTCAGTCGTATTTTTTTAAATTCTCATGATCGGCAGTAAAATAGCTGCGGGGTATCTTTCAATAATTTAATCTAAAGTTAAAACGCCGTATTAACTCAGTTTGCTACTATATTAAATTAAATTTCATAGAAACTGTACAAAGCCAAACACGGCTATGTTATTAAAACTTCCTTTTCCTTTTTCTTCTTCTTTTTTTCTAGTATACCTACGAGAACTATGGGTAAGTATATTTTAGTCATAATGTTGTTATAGTCGAATCAGTTCTTTCTAGCAGTGACCTGGAATAAAGAAATTAGAATTTTTTAAAAGTTTTTTCGTAATAATATACACGTCTATTTCGATTTTTATTTGTATCGCAGAATAACTATTTGTTCAAAACGTGATGACTGATGAAGAAAAGAACAAAACTCTTGACTGTGGATTAACGATATTGGTCCTGTTCTTGTTCAAGGCTGAAAATATTTTAACATTTCGAACCAAATTATATAAATTCCAGTCTTTTTTTTCGGGCCGAGATGGAAAACTCATGTTCGAATGGGTCCTTAAGCAGTACCCAGACAGTGCTGGACTCATCCCCACGGGAGCGTCTACCAACAAAACCCATCTCAAACTCGCCGTTACTCCCGCCTTGAAATCACTACCCTAGCATACTTCAAGACGGGCGGCGGTCCTTTACACACTCTCCGTCATCTTTTCCCCTCTATCACTCCTACCTCTCTCATGCCATGTCGAGTCCCTCTCTTTCCCTAATCATGCTCCCTATTACGCCACTTATTTCCATCCATTCCTTCTCGCCCCTCAACATAATCTCCACCATATATTCCCAATACATCACCTCTCCCAGTTTATTTCCCAACTTCTTCAAAACTTCCTCTTTCTACCAACATCTAACCACATATATGTCCCACATCATCCTCCACTTCACATCTCTCGCACACTCCAGTTTCTCTTTTCCCAATCTTGTGGAGGTAACCTACTCTCGCCCCATGCCCTGTGAGCACCTGCGTCAAGAAGTAGTTCACCTCCCCGAATTTCCGGTCCACCCAATTTCTCCTGCTCCCAATCGCTCCTTTTAGCGCGCCCTCATACGCATCCCACCTTCCCCTCATTTTGTCATCTATCCATTCCTGTACTTCACACCCCTCTAGCGTTTCTGTCTGGCTCTAGCCATCAAATTCTAGTTCAAATTCTAGTCTTATAGCACAATTTCGCTACTATGCTTTTCTTATTTATTTTCTTCTCCTTCGCTATGTTATTCGATTCTCCTTTACTATTATTGCAAATAATTAACGTATTACATTACCAAGTCTTCAAGTTTTGGAAAATGTAAATTTACAATTTAATCAGTTGAGAGCTTATGGAAGTATCAAATTCAGTTTAATTTATACCTGGACCACGACTACAATCAAATTTATATGGTTTATCTTTGAAACTTTTTCTTTTTCTCGATTGCTTAAGAAGACTATAACCTTCCACAATTTCACAATGTTTGTATCTATAGTACATGTATATTAATTGTATTCACGTTAATATACAGTGTGGAAAACCACTTATGGAATAAAATTCTTTATGTCATTATTTTCGAAAATTATAAAAAAAGCCGAGACACGTCAACTTTTGAATTGAGTTGTGCGTTATGTAAACATAAATTTAAATGTACATGGTGATTCACGCAAATATGTCATAGTCGGTGTTTTTTTTTAATGGAATACTCTGTATATTCGGATATTTTTGAAATCCTCTTAATGAACCGATTCCAACAAACTAAATAATGTATGGTCAATTATGAATTATACAGGGTGAAATTTTAAAATTAATAATTTATTACACTTGAAATATTGGTACTTTTTTAAATTAGCTAAATATGGATTTATCAAAAATCTAAACTAACTGATTATTAGACGTATTTGTATATCAAACAAAACCTGCTACGCCCATAAATTTTATCATAAATACCTAAAAATTGCCTAAAAACGCCAATAATTAGACAAAATCGGTAAATAATGTGGATTGTTTTAAATCGGTAAATAATGTGGATTGTTTTCTATTCTGTCAGTTATTGATGTGTTGACAGTTTACAGTTTATACTGAAAAAGTAAAATCTTTGTAAACACTCTTTCCTTGTCGACATAACAATGAAATATTTAACTGAGACTCACCGAATTGAGATTTTAATGATGATCGGGGTACGGGGATAACTGCAGAAGTCAAGTTGAAGTGGCAAACTTATTTAATCACAGTGTCCCGGATTGCCCAATATTCCACAAAGTACTGTGTCTAAAATTCATGTACAATTCAGAGAACTTGGACATGTCAAACCATTGAAAAGAAAACCACACTTCGTTGAAGATGATGTGAAAGTGGATATTTTTTCAAGTGTCGAAGAGAATCCAACTTCAAATACACGTCAAATTGCCCGTGTAAATAATGTTAGTCATACAACTGTTCTAAGATGTGTTCATAAAGAAAAACTTCATCCCTACAAATTAACTTTTGTGCAGGAGTTATTGGATTGGACGAAGAGATACTATTAAGTGGCCAGCTAGATCGCCAGATCTTACGCCGTTAGATTTTTTTTCTGTGGGGTTATCTCGAGAACAAAGTATATGCAACACAACTAGCATTGTAGACCTCAAAGACAGGATAACTACAGAAATACGGAATATTTCACCTCAAACTTTAAACAAAGTTAAGGAGGAGACTGTGCTATTGCCAACAACTAGGTGAAAAACATTTTGAGCATTTATTTTAATGTATTAAAATCAAATACATCAGGTATTTTATGTATGTATTTAATAACTGTAAAAATAAAAATTTCACCCTGTATAATTCATAATTGACCATCCATTATTTAGTTTGTTGGAATCGGTTCATTAAGAGGATTTCAAAAATATGCAAATATACAGAGTGTTTCATTAAAAAAAACAACACCGACTATGGCATACTTGCGTGAATCACCCTGTACCTTTACATTTATGTTTACATAACGCACAACTCAATTCAAAAGTTAACGTGTCTTGGAATTTTTTATAATTTTCTAAAATAATGATATAAAGAATTTTATTCCATAAGTGGTTTCCACACTGTATATACACTACACTCCAAAATGATCGCACTACCTTAAGCTTTTAAAGGCAATTTAGACGGTGCGATAATTTTGGAGGGTAGTGTATAATATGTATATTCACAATCAAGTAATTTTGATACTAAGATATGAAGAGCTGAATTCATTTTCTTAGTACCTACCAATCGCTTTCATTTCGACTAAGAGCTGATTGTCACTCTAAAGGGCAGTATACTTTTCAGACTTGGGGACGCCATTCTTTCCTGGCGCCCCGGAATTATGGCACCATCCGTTGGCATACAGTGCTGCCGCCGCAGGAGAATTACCGGGAGCAGCACTCCAACATGCGACTCTGGTACATCCGGCACTCCATCCACAAGTGCCGGTACGCTCCTACCTTTGACTATCTACTGACAAGACTCTGGACTCCCAACTGCAGCCCGCAGGCGCTACAGTTCACCATCATGTTAGTACACTATTTTTTATTTTGAAAATTGTATGTATGCCTCTTTTGCTAATTCTATGTTAGAAGGAAGCTTCTTTGATGAGATAGAAGTTTCAAATATTAAAATATAGTGATATTTTAGCCTTCGATGACGATGCCGCATCCAACTGCTCTGACATCGGTACACGCGGCTTCGTTACCACATTTCTTACCGAGTCCTGCCTTGGCTTCACCCGTAGGTTCGTCATCATCGCAACCTGGAATGGGAGTAAGCAACCAGCCTTGTTCCACATTGTTCGTGGCCAATTTGGGGCAATTCGTGTCTGAACACGAGCTCAAAGAAATTTTTGCAAGGTGAGTACTAAATGTTTTTATTCTATTTCATTTTAGTATTGATTCACACAATAATTTATAATATGGTTTTGAAAAAAAGAAAAAAGAAAGTATATTGAATGGTTTGTTATAGTATTTTTAATATCTTGATGCAAATAATACTGCACTGTGTATTGAAAATAAGCTGCTCGTGCTGTGTTTATTATGAAAACTAATCGCAGTATCTCGACCACCAATGTAAACTGTCTATAGGCTTTGGGATATTATCCAATGTGAATGTGATAGCGTACGCTGCAGCCCATCTGGTAATCGCAAACAAAAACATGGTTAATTATTGAATAGCAATCTGGACTATTATCCTGTACAACTTGATTAGGTTACTCAGTAGATTTACTATTTTTTTGCATTTTAATAATATCTAAACTTTATTGGCAAAAAAAGAAATTTAAAAAATTCAACTGGTTGAGGGGAACAGCAAATTCTTGATATATTCAAGAAACTTGAGCTCTGCCATTTGGCAAACTGCTGTGTAACATAATGAACCTTATGTATATCTTTACTTGTATGCACTGTATGTTTGGCCAATAAAAGCATTTATTATTATTATTATTAAAAGAGATTAGAACAATTAGAAATATTCCAAAACAAATCTGGAAGGACCAGCTTTTAAGCTACACTACCTTACGCATGTTTCGATAACAAAGCTATATTCTTCGGACATTGAAGAATAGTGTCTGATACAATTTGTTGGAATGTTGACAGCGCAGGATTGAGGGTACTTGCAGCCCTAGTCCAAATCAACCCGAGCGACCTCCGCCCCCCTCAGGTGGAATTTCCTAGGAGTGATCTTCAGAGCTGAGCATTGTGAACAAACCAACTTTTGCATTATTACATATGGTGTAATCTTTCACTGGGCGACTAGCGATCGAGAACCACATCACTGTTCACGCTACTGTATGCTACAGACTAAGATATTTTGCATCTGCTATCGTTCCAGTAAAGTTCGGTTAGGTGTGTGGTGTTGTCTACAAGGCGCTCCACTGAGACTCGCAAGAGTCTATTGTCGCTCACACGTATTCAGATTTCACCAAAAAAATTCAGCTTCTTAACAAAGCCGATTAGTTTATTTGGTGAATAATATTTCAGGTCCGAGGGCGAGAGAGAGACCCTGCCAAACATCAGATACCTGATTCGAGCCGCGGCGGGGCAGACACAAATTATATGCTCCGCAGTTTCATAATCTTTCAGACAAAGATGGCAAGTCAGATCTTTCTGACAGTCCAAGTTTTAACATATTATGATGATTCAGATGACAGTGGCCTGTTAGACAACATAGGTCATGCCTGCTATAGTCTAACATTCGTTTGGAGACATTCTTTGAAGGAGGTATAAAAGCCTTTGAATGAACCAATCCTGGTAAATTATGCCAGAAGTCTAAAGCTCTTCTTGCTGTCCAGGTATTTAGTGTTTGTTTGGCAAAACTTATTGCGATGCCAATAGTAGGTTCTGGTCCAATAGAAACACGTGCGGCACCCTCCCTTGCAAGAGAGTCTGCATTCTCGTTTCCATCCATGCCAGAATGGCCAGGGATCCAGACCAGCAATACTTTATTAAGTTTTCCTATTGAGGAGTCTTTTTTGGACGAAGTTACACGGTGAAAGGCTAAGTGCTTTCAAAGCCGCCTGGCTGTCCGAGAAAATTTTCATTGTTCTATGTAAGAGATTGCTTGCTCCAAACTCTACACACATGAAGCAATGGCGTAAATTTCCGCCTGAAATAAGGTTGCATAGAATCCTAGAGAGGTTGAAATATCCTAGGTCTGCGCCCGTATACATCTGCACCAGAGCCTGAGGGTGTCTGCTCTTAATAGTTCATCCTTACAGAAGACCCTAGTGAAGTTATTAAAAATACTATAATTGATCTATTGCCAAATGAATAATTTCCACTTCTACATCTCGTAATCATAGTAAAAGTTTGTTTTTTTTCAAAATCATAATACTTGTTAGAGGGTTCACATACACTTTCTTTGATAGTTGTGGTTATAAACGCGAGCACCCTCGTTGTATCATAAAAGTTTTTGGTGACGCATGTTATTTACTAACACTTAGATTAATTTTATAAATAATTGGAGAGGGTTTGCTCCACACGCACTAACATGAGACGTATGTACCCTCGCACACCCCTGTAGTTTAGCAGTAGGACCAGTGTTGCCAGGTATTAATTAATCCCCAAATTAGGTATATCAACAGCTTTTTAAAGTTGACTAACAAAAATGTTTAAAAAGAAACAGTTTTAAATGAGGCGGCACCTCGCTTAGTTGTTGATAACACCGAACACTGTTTACACTACCACTACTACACTAGCGCGCGTTTCGATAACCAAGTTATCTTCGTCAGAGACAAGGTAAACAATGTTCTGTATCAAATTTCATGAATGTAAACAAAAGAATATGTGTGCCGCAGCATACAGCTGAGCAAGATGCTAATGAATGACGGATTGCGCGTTTTAAGTGTCTTTGGAAATGATTTCAAATAGAGCGAAATTTTGAACTATGCTTATTATAGTAAATTATTAAGAATTAATGAAAAATAGGAGGAACAATTTTGAATTACCAACCGCTAAAAATCGAAACAAGTGTCTAGAAGAAGAATGTTCTCAAGATCTAGTACCTAGTACCTATTGTGGTATTTCTTGTAAAAAAGTCGACAGGAAACTTTAACGAATCTTGTGGTTCAGTGCGGTTACGCTTAATAAAAAGAAGATTGCTTTCTTTATCTACTTAACCATAATAGCGAAAATTCATTGGAGTTTAGTTAATTGGAATAAAAATAAGTCAAAGTCATAGATGTGAACAAACAAGATTTAAAATACAGGAATATGTACGAAATATGTTTCAAAGTCAGTATTATTTTGAAAAAATTGAAGTTAAAAAACAGTAGGATAAATTTAAGGATGTCAAAACTTTTTTGCATTCCAGTTAAATATTTGTTGAACTTTTCATTCACAATTTATAATGAATCTATACAGCTGAGTGGAAATTGAATTCTATGGGATCAATTTCGTTAGGTGTGTATTTATATTGGAATTATCGATTCCTTTGAATGGTATTCTGGTTTTAATATTCACAATAATGACAAGTTTTACAGGAAATATTAATTTCATTTAGCTCAGAAGGAACAGAATGGCAGTTTTTACCACAGAGTACACCATCTCACAAGAAAAGAAAGCTTTGTCGGCTCCTTTGAAGTCGGACTTACACAATATTGAGAGGAAATACGTCAAGACATTGAAACATAAACTACCTGATACACTGAGAAAAGTAACAGGAGTATTGATTCGAAGTAAAACCATAACTAAACTAAGAAAAATAGTAGTGTTGATGAATATTCCTCCCAATTGGGACTATAGAATATTTTTTTAACTACTAACATGAGAACACCTTTTATTATCCATCTCATGTGTCTAATGAAAAGCAGCTCATTTTTAACCTAACCTTAAAATAATACACGCTGAACTAAGGCGAATTAGGCAATCCAGATCACGTGACCCAATATGGCCGTGCAGGGCAAACTATTTAGACAGATAGGTTACTTTTGTATTGTCTATTTAGTCATAAACAGTGCTCAAGACTTTTCAGTCGAATTTATTAGTATATTTTATTAGTGTTTAGTATTTCGTTCATTTGATTAGTATGTTTTATTTAGAATATATCCCTTTTCTTAATTTTTATAAATATTGTTATTGAACAAAACTGAACAAAATGCCTGCTACATACAGCCTGATATTTGATTTTTGATTCTGTTAAATCATTTCTATTGATTGCTGCTAACCACATTTCTCTACGCTTCTTACTTAATTGATTCTTGTGCACCAAAAATGTGTTCTTTAAAACAGCTGGTACCTTAAAAAAGCTAACTTGGTCTCGGTTTGAACGGCTCCCACAACCGACTACAATACAAGTTGTTGGCATTTTGAAGTAGGTGTTTCACTCACTCCTGAAATCCGTAAGCATAAAAGTTAAATACTGCACGTGATATCTTCCAATTCAAGCAAGTGAAATTTTAATGCCAGCAATTTCATAAAAGTTTCACTTTCTTTATAATATTGTATATGTTTTAGTCAGTGTGTACTTACCCGTAAATATTAAATAATAATTCTTGATAGTCTAAAAACCACTAACAAAAACATAATGTCCTTATATAGGTACACAACCAAAAGCTGGTTCTAAATTGATATACCCAGCTTAAAAGTTTTATAAAACTGAATTTTTTTTATTGTATATTATTAGTATAGAGACAAAATAAAATCACTTTTCTCCAAATAAACACTTGTATACCAAATGGGTACCAAAATCCACGGTCTACAATGTATTTAATCACATTTGTTTGCCCTGTGTCGCCATATTGAATTTTATTTGACAGATATCTGGGTTACCTAATGAACGGAAGTGACGACTTGACATTGACAGATAAACTAATTAATTTACGCATGTGCACACAAATTTGCGATCACGAAAACTACTTTCTTTCGCCTCTTGTTATACTTGTGTACTCTGTGGTTTTTACTGTCATAACTGTAAAACAAACACTATGAGCTTCTGAATTTGACAAAACGTGACAAAAAAACGTAACAATTCAATCGGCATGAGACAAAGGAAGGTACCAACTTCAGTCATATAAAACCAGACGCAAAAGATAAGAAAAAAAACCCAAAAATATTTCGATAATTCCAATAAAAATTAGTGTTATATTGATTCAAGTCCTGACCTGTACCTACTATCAATAACGGAAGTAATACTTTTCCAATATACCGTAGGAGGCGATTACAAATTATAAAATACTGCTCCACAGATTTGTAGCTCCAGTTACGTTTTCTTATGATTTATAGTAACAGCGTTTCCAACTGTATCAAATTTATTGCCTATTCGTTACCGTTACAAAACCAGACCTTCATTTTTACATATTTCCCTGGCAACACATCAAAGTAGCGTCCCTCACATTCAATTGAAGTACACTGCTCACTATGTCGTGTGCTCAAAAATCACGTAATTACACATTGAGCAGCACCTGTGTTGTATTCTTATGCACAGCTTCCCTGGCTTCTGTCGCCTGCGCATGCACACCAAAGGGGGATCTCCCGTCGCCTTCATGGAATACCAAGACGTACTATGTGCAGCACACGTTATGGCTGCCCTCCAAGGCACGTTTCTTCTTTCCTCGGACCGCGGACCCATCCGAATCGAATACGCCAAAAGCAAAATGGCTGCAGAGGTCGGTTTTCCTGTCCTTTGGGTGTTCTTTAAAATACAACAACTCAATATACAACTTTTTGACATCTGTCTACTCCATGTTATACTGAAAATTAAACATTTTATTTATATTTGTTTTGTCCTTTTTACGGAGTTTGCTCGAGCAGATCAGTTACTCTGTCCACTCAAATACTTTTGCGTATTCTTTTTGAGCGCTCACTTTGAACAGAGCTGAACTAAAGCTTTCCTCCTTGCCCATAACTGCCCCCATCTCTAGAGGGGGCTCTCAGTTCCGATTAATTGCTCCGTTCAGTTGATCTCAACCCCAAACCTTAACGAAAACAATCAAAATTTGAATTTACTTTGAAGTGTATTCAAAATGTATGAGGACTTATCCTATAATATTGGAATTGGTTCAGAAGACAAAAAAGAGCAGAAACGGGTAAAGTGACATTCTCTGTCTGTAAAGTAGGCAGGGTGAGTGTAGGCTCACTGTACTTGTACATCCTCCCGAGGAGTTGTCCTCCTAGGTCATCGTCTATCCTATCCTTCTCAGGAAGGTGGACAGGTCACTAGGAGACATCTCCTTTATATCGGCAGGTGTAGGCCAAGACTCACCGAACAGACACTCTTATTGACGATAACTCGCATAAGACATGCCAGACAATTTCATCTTCCTGTTCACACATCCTGCATAGAGGTGTGTTCACTAGCCCCATAGTATGGAGGTGTTTCCTTTGTTGACAGTAGCCAGTCAGAAATCCTACTGTTGAAGTGACATTACGGAATCCTCTACATTATCTTCTACTTGCATATTTTCAGTATAAACTAAATAATAAACAATACGGTAACCCAAAATTGTATGATGCACTTTCCTCCACTTATTATCTTTGCGCATTCTTTTTAGGCTTTTCTGCTCATTTTGCTCGGGCTCAAAGTTATCTCAATAGAGCTGAACAAAATGTTGTAAAAAGAACACAAAACTTACCAGGGCTTGATCTGCTTCAGGTTCAAAGGTCGAGCATTATTTTTAAAATTTTGGTTTGACAAGGATTTTTTTAATACCTACAACTATAGGTAGCTATTTTCAGTTTCGCCCGCAGTGACATTTTTTTATAACCTTCATGGACAAACGACAAATTAAATTCAACGATCCGTAACTTTTGAGATAATTGAGTAATAATTCACACTAAAAATATGGAATTCCATAATAATGGAGTGTTACCAAGTCCCAAAATATAATTAGCGATATATCATAATTGCAGTGAATGTAAAATTTAATTGAAATGTTGACAGTTTTTTGCACAAAATAAAACATTAATTAGCTGTTGCACAGAAACAGTTGCACTAGAGTTGAAACTTGACAAATTAATTTTGGCATTCGGCTTTAAAAAAGTATGTAGAAAGATGTATGTGTGATATTTGAAATATTATTTGTTGTACTGTATAGGAAATGGAAGTTTTATAATGTAAGCTTTTAGATTTGAGGGAATTGACAATATGGTGATAATGTTATACAATAATAATAATTTTTGCTTAAGGTTATAGTTCATAATAATAATGATTGATATTTTGCGTGTCGTTCGCAAATACAAACCATAGAAATAGGAATTTTGAGATGAAATTTGAAATTCACACTCTCGTAATAAAAAAATATGAAAAAAGGTAGAACGTGTCGCGGGATACACGGTAGGAACTTTAGTTCCTTTTAAGCAAAAGTTATGTAATACATCTGACGTTATAGATAAACAATTTGCATATTCTTTGGTGGTTGAGTATAGTCTATATAGAAAGGACAAGGAGTAATAAATCATTCATT
>CAJUYG010000062.1:0-33177 GCA_910591675.1 Galerucella calmariensis | reverse complement strand
TATGAATGGGGATGTCTTCGAGGAATGGTTTGTTCAAATGTTGGTTCGAATCCGGGCAGGAGTATATTTATTATTATGAATCGCTGCTTCGTAAACGAGAGAGAGACTAAGGAGGCACAAGCACGCAAAAGCAAGGCACATAACGAAGCAATGTAACATAACGTAGCGTAACGTAACGCGTAACGGTCAGATCTTTTGCGTCGCGACCCCTGGTCGCTCAAACATAACCTAACGTAAAGAACTAAAGTTCCAAAAATCAACAAATACTGGAAATTTTTAATAGTATTTTCGGAATCTACTGGATAGAGTTATATAAATATGTTAAAAAAACCTTATTTCTGAATTTGATGAAAATTCCCAAAATTTTGAATGAATTTAGTAAAAAAATGTTGGATGAAGATTTACATAATAAATAAAATTGTAATATAAGGTTGCTTGTAGTAAGAAATTGTGGCAGAGGACTGTGATTCAATCTGTAAAGATCAAAAAGTCCAACTGCAAGTTCCCAAAGGGCCGCTTTACAAAAAATTGAGTATAAACTTGCATTTATCAAATTTAGAGTTTACCATTGTTTGTTATTAATTTCCAACGGCCTGTCTTTTCAAATTTCCCAGGGCGATCAAATCCGTCAAATTCTATCCCTTGCATGTGCCGTAACATTTCCATTTCATTGTTAATTTTGAGAGTTGAGTATTTGACAGTCTACCAACGTAAGTGCCAAAATAAATTTGCCAAGTACTACATGATTTAAAATATTTTAGAATGTGATTAGATAATATGAGTTGGTAAGAATAATGTTTGTGGACATTTTCACCGTTTTGTACGTGTATGGTTTTTACACAAAACTAGTTTGTTGTATTTTAAAAAACACCTAACACGTTTTCGCTTTTAGATTGGTTTGGTTTGTTTTAATTATCGTTAGATTTTGTTCACTTATGCACTACCTATATAATTATAATTTTGTTAAATATAGTACCAGCGAGTAAACACAATGAAGAGGAATTCCTACAGCAGGTAACTTATCTTTTTAGGAATGAAATATACATTTTTTAAAGTCTCTAAGCAATTATAGAATTTTTTAATAAATATAGTGTTACGAAATAGTAGAGAATACTTAATAAAATTTAAATTATGTCAGAATTTAGTCGAAAAATTTCTTAAATGTGATCGTTTCATTCTGTTTAAAGATATTTACTCGGTTCTATACTGTTGGAGAACCTTGGCGATGGGTCTTGTGTCAGAAAAGTCAAAATTTACGTATTAGTATGAAATTTAATGTTCCACAATTACCAATAAAATTTCAAGTTGATTGACTCTATCTAGAGATAAACGTACCTAATTAAGATTTCACAAAGTCGCATCCAAAATGGGACACTCTGTACAGTCAATTATTTTGTTCCATTCTTCTTCTATAATAAATATATACGGGTTATATCATTGGAAAAGGATCTAACTTTAACTGTACAATAGAAACCCTTTCCCAATGAAACATCCTGTAGATATGAGACAGAAGAAAAGGGACACCAACATTTTCTTTAATTAACAATATTATCAATAATCTCTGACATTGCATCCTTACGTAAGAGTGTTCCTCTTCAGAAGTTTATTCCCTTTAAAAATCTCAATTCATGGATTATTTTCTGATTTTAGGGAACAAAAGGAGAGGAAACTGGACAATCTTAATTCTTACATGCCTCTAACTACTTGACAGCATCAAAACATGATGGTGATCACGGGACACTGCTGAAGGAGTCCAAGAAAAAAATAATAAAACCAGAACCGGTTGTTGTTGCAACACCCTCATAGAGAAACCTTAAATCTATCTCTGTTAACCGTTGTAGTTATAACATTTAGAAAAAATTTAAAACACCGAGCGATTCGCAAGTAATTTTTACCTTGAAAATGTACTTTGAACGGCACATTTGTACTACAGTCGTGTGAGCCGTTTTGAGTGTACTTTTCTAACTAATTTTTAAATGTTTTCAAAACATTATTATCTGGGACGAAATACTTGCGGATCTACTTAAAAATACGTGATAAGTATAGGTAAACTTGATCAAGATAATTTTGATCAGATTGCTTAAATACTTCACTTTCTTATTATATAAAATGAAATTAAGCTAAACCAAAGGTGCCCTAAAAGTTAAGTTTTATATTTTATTAGATTTTTCCGAGATGTAAGAAAATTTCTATTTTTGAATTGTAAAAATATTTCAGGACTTCGTACCAAAAACTTGGGAGAAGATGGAGATCCTTCGTTAACGAGCTATGGGGCTGTAAAGTTGGGAATTAAAAATGCGAATAAATTGGGAAAAAAATTTATAAGATTTTGTTATAAAGTCCTGGAACACCCAGTATAACATACAGGGTTAGTTCGAATGTGTTAGTGAGTGAAAACAACAAATTTAACACACACCTACACGTTTCTTATTGTAATTGTAATTTTAATAACTACCATTTTTCATTTTGATGAAAAATAAGAACTGTGTAGTAGTTTCCTTACATCAAGGATCATTTTTCGAGCTTTCTTTACTAGTAGAACCTATTGATAATCATCTCAGAATAGTATTTATACTTTTTAATATATTTCTGTTTTTAAATTTATAGCAATAAACCAATGACTAAAGTAAAATCAAGCCGGAATGACGCGTACATGACGGGTGGAAAAAAGCTTAATAAAACAAGCGGACATATCATTAATTTAAGCACACCTGTCGCGCGTTGGAAAGATTTCCTTGTCTAGCATCAAAAAACAGTGATATTAAAAGGATGTAGTTATTATTAGTATAAGCGATGGGATCTTTTCAAGTGAATGCTAGAATTATAAACAAAATAATAGGATACTTTTTATTAAATAACAAAAAAAACAAAAAAAAAAATAGTTCCACTATAATAGGTACATTGTTTTTTGATTATAAACAAGACAAATTTAGAAATCTCTGCTCTTCACACACTATTCGGCATAATGGGAAAAAATATATATATAAACTCTTATTTTCAAAACTTAATTTTTGATAATATTAAATTTAAAGATAGATGAAGCTTTTGCTTACTTCTAGAGATCTTTATTAGTAATATTGAGCATTTGTTATCTTGCAATCTCAAAAATGGATAATGCATGAAGTTATATTTAAGAAAATAATAGAAGTTTTATAGTTTTTTAGTGAATAAAATTACTGATATCTCAGTTTTTAGTTTGTGAGATGTTAAAGTAGAGCAACACTGACAGTTTTTCTTAAAAACCACCAACTCTAATTTTACTTTATTTCTTTCAAACTGATACCGCTAAAAGTTACAATGCTAAACCATTTGTCAGACGTCTCCAAACATGTGTTATCATCCCTACTCATTGTTTGTACAAAGGATCTGGATGATCTAACAAACATGGCTACGTCTAAAAAACTGAAATACCTGTGGGATTTTACGGTTTGTTTTAAAACAGTTTTTGTGGCATTCACTTTCTATAAAAGGAAACAATTTAGCGGAATTAAAGTATTAGACCGTGATACTATAATTATTATTTGCCGACAAAAAGATAGAAAAACTCATTAATTTTTTTGTGAATACATTTATATGAAATCTTGCACATATTTTGAATTTTAAGAAAATTGGGCGTACGTCATTTTATACTTTAAAACCACGTGTAAAGTATCTAAAGTTGTTCCATACAGTAACTTCTTATTTTTTTATCAAAACACAATAGATTCATTTTGGTAAAAGATACAAAGGTTTAGGAAGAACGTTACATTTCAAGATGTTTCCTTATGGTAGTAACAATAGGGTTACCAATTTTATAAACAATTAATGAACCACACTAAAGAGATCGTATTTCCCTTCCAAGACCATTCCAAACATGATCAATTGGGTTTAGGTCTGTGCTTAGAGCAGGCTGGGATTCCAACCTCGGTTAAATACTCACGGTGGAAGAAGAACAATATAACCAAGTCCGTCCGAGCTTCAAAACTTCACCCTATTCCATCACCATCACTGAACCGTCTCCATAACTTACTCTAGAAGAAAAATGGTTGGGGAAGAAACGTTCACTCATTCTCTGGTGAATTCTTTCCAAGACAAAACCTTGACCTATTCGTAAATAACATATTGCTCTGTTCTTTATTACTCCAATTTTAATAACTCTGGACCAGTTTCAGGTCCAATATCAAAAAGCCTCTCTTATATGTTCTCACTTAGAGCATGCTTTACGACCTCTAATCTGTTCCTGAAAACATCTCGCTCGCTAGTAGATTTCTTTGACCACAACTTCTTCTTGTGAATGCAACTAAATTCACGAAACCGTTTTAAACTTCATATCCTGAAACTCCCAACACTGTGTTAGCATCCTGAAATGGATAAAACTCCATATGTCCAAGAGAGAACAAAATACTCCCCCTCCATGAAACACCCACCACTCTAGACTCGATTGGTGTTGTCTCTCTGTTATTCTACAGCTTTCTCTCTTTCACTCACAGAATGGTTATACGAAACATGATTATTTGCAGAATTTGTATAAAGAAGCCATGTGACATTATAACAAAATAAAAAGTTACAAGGTGAGACAACTCTGACACTATACATGTGGTTTTAAAGTTTAGTATTTTCTAAAAATTCAAAATATATGTTGTTCATATGAATTTACCAACTAACGGAAAAATTTAATCAAATCGAATTTGAAATAACAAATTTATTGATGCAAACTTTTCTATATCAATTGAAGGTTATCAAATAAAGGAAAACTGTGTGTATTGCTCTACTGAATATGTTCATTTATGTACCTTTTTACAGGATGTATGTACCTTTATTATAAAACGAGGGATGGTTGTAAACAAATATTTCGTCAATTAATTGAATAATGCGGTGTTTATATCTAGTAAAATGTTATAAATTATTTAAAATAAACATCTTATGTAACGATATTCATCCGTCAATTATCACGATAAAAATTCTAAATTACAAACTGAATCCGACCTGTCGAATGTGTTCTATGATAAATGTTTTAATATGGGTACATAAGCCTCGGTTAACCAAAGTTTAAGTTAGGTGAACCTTAATATAATATATGTTTATTTAAGACAAGTTTTATATATTTACTAATAATGTATTATTTTTATATAATTTTATAATTTTTTACAACCATACTAACTGCTGATACATCAGTCGAAAAATGTATAATGTTGAACATTTTCTATACGGCGATTCAGATATTCATACAAAAAAATCTTTTTACCTAATTTTATAAAAATGATAGAAATACTGGTTTTTATTTAAAACATTTTTTCTCTACTGATTCGCCGTGTATATTTCTCTTAAGTAGGTTATATTCTATGGTAGCATAGTGCTTTTTGTGTGAAGTTTATGTGATATATCTATTACTATCATTATAGGTGTATTTTTAGAATGGGACTCGTATCCCTACTAGGTAATCTCCACGGTATGCAATCTATTTTTACGTGCAAGAAAAACTATCAAAAACGAGGTTTTGAACTGTGTTAAGAATATTTAAAAAAAAATAGTATTGATCATCTGGTAATTGAAACAACTAAAATGGTACATACAGCTAACATATCAAGAGACATACATTTCTACTAGAGAACCAGACAGACGTTAAACCTCTTGTCTGATCATATTATACAAGTTTTGACTATTTCAATTTGATTTAAAAATATCAGACATATCAATGAAAGGACTTCTTAGAAAAATTCATTGAAATATACGACACCTCATTGTGAGCTGGAATCTTTCAAGGCATTTAACACATTACTTGATCGTTTTATTTTTACAAAATTTACAACTTGTTCGGTCAAAATACTCAGACCACCTCTAAGTAATTTTTAGCTTTATTGTAGAAGCCCTTTTGGTACCAGTGTTTGACACATTTTCCCATATTTTCACACAATAATTGATTCAGGGTTCTTATGAATGACAGATTTTAGACGTGTAGATGTATTCTCAAGCAAAAAGCCAAGCAATTGCTGCACCGACATCAAACATCCAAGTACTCCCATAAATAAATTATTACTTATTACACATGGTTGAGAAATTTTAATATTCATTCCAAATTCATTGGATAATAGAGTGACTACAACGACTTTATTTCTAACATCTTGTTAGTGCACAGACCCCTTTCAAGTATGGTACCACTAGCTACGAATCCCATTCGTCTAAACTTTCTTATTAGTTTTCCAGAGGTAGAAAACATTATCAAAAAACACACAGATACAATTTTATCTCGAAAATTCAGAATACCACTGATTCTCCCAAGTCTACACCTTCAATTTTGTCCATATCATTTTGGTTTCCAGAACAGCAATCCAGACTTTTCATCCAAAAAGGCATGGAGTATTTAGGGCTTCAATAAGAAACCGAAATATTATTAAGTTACATTTGATAGCAAGTTTTTTGGAAACTGCACAATTTTTTATCTATGGTGTAAATTTCAAACTTCTAAGTATATTATTTTCAGTATGACCACTCTGTTGAGACGAGTAAATACGCTCCTTGTTTTATCCAGTTATTTCTTAAGTAGTTAAAATACAATAGAACATACAAATCATTATTAATGATATCCTTCTAAAAAACATATCGAACGCGGCGAAAAATGTGACAATACAAAATATGAATATTAAATGAGAATCATGACCATCAATCAAGCTACCAATAAAGGGGGAGTGAATGTTTTGTCATTTAAAACTTTCAAGTTGTTGATTTTAAATTTTTTCAACGCATTTCAGCCTCGTTTTTTAACTAGTTGTTGGTTAGTATACCGTGGTTCTAACTGCAGATAAAAAACATGTCGCTCTCTCATATCATTTTTACTAAAATACATATTTCTATTATCACAGGCGTATCAAAAATTGTGTAAAAAGTATTTTTTGACATATATTTTGATTGTCTGGTATCATACAGGGTTGTTCTTAACTTAGTCCTCGTTTTTTCAATAGAAATTGTAATATGCAGGGTGCTTAAAAGAAATTCTGTTTGAGAACAAAAATGTTTTACAATCTTAAGATTATTTCCAAACTACTGGCAACATTGTAGTGTAATTTTGTATGAATATGTTTTGGAACTATTTTGAAAGGGACAAAATGCAAGATTACCTCCCTTTAAATTTTTGAGGACTATCATTTAAAGAGTATTTTTATTTAAAAAAAAAATGATTTTACCAAATTTTGGGTTTGTTGGATCAGAATTAATTGCATTACCAAACGTTCCTCTTATTTATTAAGTAGATATATAACAGGTTTTTGTAAAATATGGAAAGATATTTAATTTACTTATTTCTTATACCAGAATAATCAGTGGTGATATTGTTAAGGACAACTCTGTAGGTAAAATATTGAGATGTGAGTAGCGATTGTTCTGCGTTAAATTTCCGTCCAAACATGTCCAAAATTGGAGCATGTGCAGCTCAAAAAGAGCTATAGTGGGTGTGGTGGGTGCGGATCGCGGGTGATCAGGCCGAAAAACATACTATATATTTTATGTTTACCGGCCACTTTCGGGGACTATTATAAAACATATCAGCTTAATTATTGATAAATTATAATACCTGTTAATATATGCAATCCGACCTTTATTAAATGTCGTCTTGTAACTGTGTTTTTTATCTTCAGAGTTAAGTATAAAAAATTATATGTTCTTGTCAAATTTATTGTGGAAAATATTTTGTAACCTTGATATGTAAAACCTTAACCGAAATTTGTTTACTTTATCATTTCCCTTTCAGTTGAAGGTAAGAATTTATAGGAACCAATAGTGACAGTAAAATAAATATCTCACCTTTAAACATGACAACTAAAATACAGTAGAAACGTTAAATATTTACCTTAAGTGATTTAAACCATGAAAAGTATAACAGTTTCTTTTTCATAATAATTTGGGAGTTAACAAAAGCAAAAGAAACCAAAACACTAGAAAAAATCAACTTCAAGACGACTAATAAGTTCTTTTTTCTTATTCTTTTGGGAAATAAAAAATAAAAAAAACATTATTGTGGTTTGATTCCCAAAAGAATAAGAAAAAAGAATAAGTAATGCCACAAGGAACTTAGAGAAGATATTTAGACTAATAAGTTATGGTACCTAAAATTTTGAAAGATTTAATAAATGCTGACATAGAAAGAGATGAAAACATAGTTCATCCAGTCAGGAATTTGTGAACTGGTTAAATATATACCTACTGGGATCAAAATTTTGAAACTGAATAAAAATTTCACATAGATATCTGTAAAGTATTGTTTGTCAATAAAGCTAGCAACAAAATACCGAATAGTTGTTTATTATTTAAAGTTGTACAAATTCTCTTTACAAAAACACTTGCCAGGTACACAAAGTCTCCAAAATGTATTGGTTTTCTCCTTGAAAGTTCCTTCAAACTGGATTTCGGTGAAATGGGACATTGTTGAGATAAAAATTCAGCTTCTCTACTGTATTTTATTTTATTTATTTTTGTCTTGATTGCATTAAAAAAAATTAAATTATAGTCAAAATAGATCATTAAAGCATTGATGTTTCTATCAGTTGAAGAGATGTTAAGGTTATACAATTAGGGCTAAATGATGTGATAAAATTATCAACGGTTTTATAACTAGCCACAATCGCCTTCTCTGCTTTAGGTAATAGGTTAAAAAAAACCACTTTCTAAACATATCATGATCTGTGCCCCTTTGTCAAGTGACGTCTTAAATTTTAGCAATTAATAAATATAAATGAAAAAGATTTGATAATGTTTAAGATATAATTATGAATTTACAATTTAATGTTAATGATACAACAAATCTTTTTAAAACTAGCAGACGTTTGCTAAAATATATTTTAAGAAAATGCGTTACTCAACAAAAAAATTATTCAAATATCATTGGACGCACGAGTAGTTATAAAAGATATAAACATACACTGGCTAGGTACCTAAGTGCAATCAGCAAATACAAGAAAGTGTTTTATGGAAATATAGAAGATTCTTTAATAACGATTTTCGTATACAACTGGCAAAATTTAATATAAAACTTTGTAGTGAGTACAAAGATAGTATACTATAACTAGCGTCATCTACTTAAAAAGTCTCGAACTAACCTATTGTCCTTATTTTACCTCAAAAAGTCATGCATGGCAACGGTGTTTATAACTGAGCCTTAAAACATTGAGGTAATGATAAATTTGAATTAAAGTATACATAAAAAAATAAGTCAATTACTTGGGCAATAACAATTCAAACGTAATTCCAATCTTGGTAGAAAAAGCCTATGATCCAGTTTGGGAAATCGTAACAGCATTTTCTTAAACATATTATTATATATGTGGTGAATAATATAAAAGATGAACTATTTGACTTGAAAACATGCTATTCACCTTATATTTAATAAAACTTGAAATATTACATTTAATGTTGAATATTATGAATAATCATTGTGAATGTTCAAAAATGGCTACAATAAAAAATTCATCTAACGGAGACAATGATGTAAATTCAACCTGAGATCTCTTTGTGGTCTTCACTGCGTGGACTCGGTGGATATACAACTTATGTCCACAATGAAGACACATTTTTTAGAGTAGTGTTAACATTAATATGTACGCCGAAGATCTTATGAATAGATTATTTGTACTGCTTTTATTAGAATTGCTATCACTTTCACTCATTTCATTTAAGCCATTGAAAAAATGGCAAAGACAGACCAGACTTAATCTACAAAATCACCCAGTGAGAACACGTCTTCGAAAGGCTATTTTTACAAGTAATCAATATGTACTGTTTGAAATCTTAGCAATTGTTGGGAAAAACTAAATAAGAAGTCAAATCTATCACATTTGTAGGTATGTTTCACATAATATTATAGTTAAAGTACACTAGAGAAAACTAAGAGTTCATATAGAAATTGCATTGGTTCAGAAAAGTTCATTCAAAACTAAATAATCCAATATTCAACAAAGTTATCTAGGTATATACTTAGTATTCATGATACCATTGTTCAATAAAACAAAATAACAATATTCAACATTAAATTTATTTCATTAATTTGGTAAGGAACTTCAATAGAAACAAATTGCTTGATTTACTGTATAATTATTACTTTTATTGCAGTTCCCATAACCGTTGAGCAAAACACCTGCTAGTTGAACTGGTACTGGTGGTTACGTAACAAGCTAAAACAGCTGCTAATATTATAGTATGTTTTATATAAGCATCAATTACCGGCCGCTATGTGGACTTGTAAAAAAAATCATACTTTTGTTAATTATGGAGTTCAATATGTTTGGTTTTAATAGGAAATATATTGCAATTCAACAAAAACATCTGTCAGGAGCAGCTATCATTTCCTAGGTAAATGTAGATTTTCTACGTTTATTAAAATATTTTACCAAAATATGCAACTGTAATAACAACTTACCTCATATATAGAATTGTCTTCAACACAAAAGACACAATAAATCATAAAAAAAATTCATTTTTTGGGAATCAAACCACAATATTATGTTTTATTACACTACCGAAACGTCGTGATAAAAATATAAAAACATAATATTGTCGTTTGATTCCCAAAAATAAGAAAAAAGAATAAGTGATGCCACAAGGAACATACAGAAGATAAGTATTTTCAGTATAGTTTCAGGATAACAAGTATGTGTTATATTTTCCTATTAAATTTAGACAATAAGAACGATATCAATTAATAATTATATCAATAAATCCACAAAGTGGTCTAATAAATGGAGTTGAGGACTGTCAAAAAGTGTCCTCTAACCTTAGCCTTAGTAGTCCTGTATCGACCAGGGAATGCATATCTTTATATTAAAATAATGATATCTGTAGGCGTAAATAATAAACTTAGTTATATGTAAAATGTGTGAAAAATTGTTGGTCTAGAATTTTAAGTACAATTGAACAATATATTGGGTACGGCATGACCTTCCTTCCCAGGTCTGTTATATTGTTGATACTAGTCAGTTTAATCGTATTAATACCCACCCCACCATCTTGCCCCCTCTCTTATTCTGAAAGAAGCATTCCATACAAAGATTGTATTTTACCTGACAACGTACTTAGATTTAAAATAAACATTGTATAGGGTCCAAAAGATGGGAAATAAATATGTATTACATGTTTTTGTCTTTATTTTTTCTCTTCTTTCCTCCAAAGTATCTAGGACATTATAAGCAATAATTTTTATTTGGCATAGTTCCAAAGAACTTGAAATAAAAATTGAGACCTTGCAACTGCAAGGAAACTTTTTAAAATATGCTGCTTATATTTGGCACTTGAATATTTAAAAAGATGAACAAGAGATAATTCTGTTTCAAGAACAAGCATTAAGCTGCTCCTTAATAAAAATAGCTCTACACACCTCACAAAGAAAGTAGCATAATGATATTATGGCTCTTTTTCTATGATAAAATAAAAATATCAAAGTATTCAGCAAGTAAATCTAACTCAATAATTTTAATATCCAAATTTTTATTTATAACAGGCAATGGTACTCAATTTACCAGTGAATATTTTCACAAGTTTTGTATATCCAATGGGACCAAACATATTCCTATAGGTTCCCACTGGCCACATCAGTCCTACGCAAGCAGAGAAATTTGTTGATACATTCAAATGCACACTTAACAGTTTTAAACAAAAATATCACCTTCAAGATAGCCCAGTACAATTCTTGATGTCATATTAATCTACACCAAATCCTGCTATTACTATTGAAATAAAATGATATAAATTTCCACTTACAAATTTAATAGTTCAAATACACCTTATATTTATGTATAAAAAATAAATGAAAAACATAGGACGTTTAAGGAATATTTGCCAAAAAATCCTTAACTGTAGATGGATCAAACCTCTTAAACCCATTGGCATCACAAATACCTACTTCAATATTGTCAGATGTCATTTGTCCCTCGAAACTTTCTTTAAGTGTTAATATGGCAGTGTGTACAGCATCATCCAGCTCTAACTCTTCACTGTATCTAAAAATATTTATAATTGTAAGAATCTAAACATATCCAAGGCAGATGAAACTAAATACCTCTTTTCTAAAAATGTTTTGCCATTGACATAATTCTTTCCCATAGCAGTAGCTTTCCATGCGAAATATGCACCAGAGGGATCACATTGGAATAGATAGGGTCTATTGTTGTCCCAACCACAAATAAGCAGAGATACACCAAAAGGTCGGACACCTCCTGATTGTGTATATTCTTGCATCACAGCTGCAACTCTTTGAACAAGTTGAACAGTAGGGATAGGTTCGTGGTAAACAAGGAAGTACTGCTGTGCCATTTTGCGGGCTTGTTTAACTAACAGGCGATAATCAGGGCCCATTCCCGAATAAATCATACCTATATGTTTAGTTATCATTTCTACTTTGTGTACACTGTGTTCATCGTATAAAATGGATTTGTGCTTGTTTTCAGTTGCTATTACCACTCCATTTGATGCTAGAATAAATAAAAATCATTAAAATGAATGAATTAGTGATGACTACACTAATTAATTTAAAGTGTTTGTAAAAAAACGCATGGCTATTAAATTGTAAACGTGACGCTTGAACTTATTACTTGCTCAAAAGAAATTTAAAATTAAGGATAGTACAAACCCTTAATCCCCACTGAGGGGGCTCCTGCCGCTACAGCTGCAAGAGCATACTCAATTTGCACCAACTTTCCGGAAGGGCTGAAAATATATAATATTAACATACACTCTTTACATCAAATAAGATTCAACTTACCTAAAAGTTGTTAGAGAAAAGCTATAACGTTCTGATGCCATTACTATACGATTACTTGCAAATTAATCAACAGAAATCGAATGACAATGACAATTCAAAGTTAGGTTAGCTACGTTCAATAATTGATTCTGCGAACAGTGCGAACAGAAACCACAGATCACATAAACAAACAGAAACTAAAACGACGATAGAAAATTTCGAACAGATCATTTGTCAATGAGAAGATATTGTGAGCGCCATCTCTTAAAAATACATCGAAACTTTTTGATGATGGAGGTGTTCGTGCAAACTTCTCCAAATAGATGGCGTTACAATAGCCATCGCGTACCTTCCATGTTTAGTCCACCACCCAAATGAAGTCTACAGGATGTGCCTATATTACATACCCCGAACTACGGAGTATAAAGGTAACTTACTCAGCCACAGCTTAGTAATTTTTCATGATGATGATGGTATAGATAAGTATTACTAAAAGTTTTTTCGTAATATGTATAAAACCTAAAGTCCTTCAAAATACGTCTCAAAATAGAGGCGCTTTTATAAGTTGCAGCAAACCATTTTTTAATTAATATAAAATGAGATTTTTGCCTCCTGAAATTAATTTCTTTGTTGAAAGCAACTGTATACCTAGGTACAAATTAATATTGTGCAGTTCACAGATAACCTACTTTCTATTTTTGAAAAATGATCATTTTTCCTCTAATAACTCCTTTCTAAGCGCTCAGACTTTTATATTACAATCACAATTTGAAAAAATAATTTGACGCCTACCTATTTGTATGACTATAGTGAAAATACCCAGAGAAGCGGAATTTTCAATCTAGAATTCCGCTGAAATGATTTCATATTTATCTTTGTTTTGTAGGTAATTAGAAATATAAAGATGGAGCTCTTACATTCTATAAAATGCAACGAAAACTTTCAATCAAGTTTTTTCAATTTTGTTGGATACTGGAACCAAAATTGAGAGATTAATAAAATGCTATTCAAAAGATGTCTTTCTTATTGCACAGTTAAATTTTCCTGTATATTTTTGTCTTGAAGTTAAATAAATGTTGGTATAACATTTGTGTATTGACTTGCCGACAGTGATGCTTAGGAATTCGTTTCAATTTTATCGTCTATAACTTTTACTTCGCTGATTTAATTTCAAGAATTTAATTAAAATTAAGTCAGATTTCGCAACCCGTCATACAAATTACAAAACACTGAATTGTAACAACTACACAGTTAAAATAATTTATAAACCAAGACGTTAATTTGAAATTACCTAAAAGTTTTATTGTTTTCTCTTTCATAAATTTCCAAATTCGACTTCATTTTGTAAATTAGAATAAACACGAAAATATTTCTCCACATATATCCAATTAAAAGTTTCATATAAAATATGTTGACACTCATTGGGGACATGTTTGAAAATGACTGAAAATATCAAGTACAAGAAATACACTTATATAATGTACAAATTATCTCATTTCAGTTTTTGCTGTGTAGAAAAAGAAATGTTTTCATGAATATACATTGAAAATTTCCATATTTCTAGCTGTGTTTTATTGTATAGCAAAAATTATAATTTTAAATCCATCGTAAACTATTGCATTCTGCATTACCGAGTTGGTTAAATGCATCCGTCCCATTGTCTACCATTTCTTAACTTAACCATTATATAAGAAACATTATAAGTTATCCTCATTTAATAAGGAAAGCTTTAGATAAATCCGGAAAACATGTTTAGGGATACTACCTTAGAAATTAACTCAGCTAGTCTAAATATAACATAAGCTAACCCCAAAACACCCTTTCACTGCACAATTTATCCGAAAAACTAATCCACCCCACCTTTTTAACTGCAGAAGGTTATTTTTCCCGAATTAGTCACGGGTTTTCCCATATTTTTCTATTCCGGATTAAAGATATTCGAATTAAATAAGTTTTATTATAAAATAATGTTTTTGTATAATGTCGATCAAAATTTTTAAAACAGTTTGGTGCATACACATTAATAAAACTACTTACTAATCGAAAAAACTATCAGTCACTACTTTTGGAAAAACTTTCTCTCGCTATAGCTTCCAAATTTAAAGCCGTTGAACTACCAGTTTCCTTAATTAAATTATAAAACGTTCCTTTTTGTAATAATAAAGAGTAGGGATGTCCAAATTCGATCCCTTCGCCGCCATCCATCACTAAAACTTTATCCGAATCCATGATTGTATGTAATCTATGAGCAATCGTTAAAACGGTACAATTTTCGAACTTTGCTCTTATTGTACTTTGAATTATTTCGTCTGTCATAGGATCTACATTAGCTGTTGCTTCGTCTAAAACTTAATAAAATAAATATATAAAAGTGATAGTTGTTTGTAAAAAAGATTTGAATACCTAATATTTTATTGTTTCTTATAATAGCTCTGGCTAGACATAATAATTGTCTTTGTCCTAAGCTAAAGTTATGTCCTCCTTCTGCCATTTTACTATCCAAACCTGCAGGAAGCTCGTCTACAGCACCTTTAAGCTCCACTTCATCCAATACTTGCCACAATACCTGAAACACAATTAAAGAGACTAGGATAGGAGTGTACTGGCCAGGAACCAAAAAGTTTTGGAAAATTCACATATTTGAAGCGAAAAATTACACAATAGGAAAAGGTTTGTCCAGTTCACGTACCTTTGGAAGGCATAGGACTACACAATCCAGGACAACTGACCTATTGTGATTGATATAAATAATGTGAGCACGTAAGTACATCAAGACTTGCAAGTGTGGTCGGAGATGGAGACATAATAAAATACTTAGTTACTTACTTCGTCAGAATATTCATCGAAAGGATCTAAATTTTTCCGTAGAGTTCCCGCAAATAATACAGGTTCTTGAGGAATTATCGAAATGTTCGATCTTAACGTCTCCAGTTTAATATGTCTGGTATCTACGTCATCGATTAAAATGTTTCCATCGATATGAGCCAATCGAAATAGCGCTTGAATTATACTCGATTTTCCGGCACCTGTTCTGCCTACAATACCAACTTTTTCTGCTGATTTGATGTTAAAATTAAGATTATTGAGCACCGAACGCCCATCTGGGGGATATCTAAGAAAGACGTTTTCAAATTTAATATGACCTCGCGCGGGCCAATATTTATCTGGGTTTATTTTATTTGGATCTTGTTCGCTGGGGAGATCGGCATATTCTTGTACTCGTTCTACCGAGGTCATTTGATTTTCTAGCTCACTCCATTGTCTTATACCCCATTGAAACAAACCTGCCAAGGTTATTGCTTGAGTTAGAGAAAGGCCAACATTGCCCCCAAATGTTTCTAAAAAAACAGTGGAGTTGAATTGTAGGGTCTTATTTTGAATAGTTTTGGAAAAAATCATGTTTTAATATTTCAAAAGTGGAGTAGTCTAGTTCATAATATTGATAGAAGGTAAAATAATTAACACTGGGCTCTTGGGCAATCTAATCAGCTCTAAAATTGTATGGGACAAGAGGAGCATCATTACATCTATATCTGTATCTGTAAAGTAGGGAGGGTGAGTGTAGGCTCACTAAGGCCACATGTGGTCCATTGTACATCCTCCCGAGGAGTTGCCTTCCTAGGTCATCATGTCCTTCCCAGAAAGGTGGACAGTCCACTAGAAGACATTTCCTTTATATCGAGGTGTAGAGGTGTAGACCAAGACTCACCGAACACACACTCTCTTATCGACGATAACTCCGGACACTCGCATAAGACATGCCTGACAGTTTCATCTTCCTGTTCACACATCCTGCATAGTGTGTGTCCACTAGCCCCATAGTATGGAGGTGTTCCCTTAGTTGACAGTGGCCAGTCAGAAATCCTACTGTTGAACGAAGGTTTTTCCTGGTCATCGCCAAATATTTCTTCGACGCCAGCTTCCCAGGGTCGCCCAGAGTGATCCTGGCAAGACTGCATCCTTTGATCCCATCCCATCTCTTAAGGAATTGAGCATGGGTGTAACCAAAGATTACAGAATAAAAATACAAGATGTTTCACTCGTTCGAATTTATCGCGTAAAGCATTGATGCCCCTGGTGACTGTACAGTACGTCGCTACGTCCTTACTTGCATTTAATTTGGCATATTATACGGGACGTCGCCCGTCGAGTGTTATTTTAGAACGGTGTTTATAATTGGTTGCTCGTGTTTTATATTTATGTTGTATAGATTTTTCAAATTTATTAATTAATTGTTGAAATGAGCAGAAAATCATATTAATATTTTTCTCTTCAATAGCAAAGCTTAAAAACTAAATATTTTGTAATATTTGCTAATACAAAATTACGGATTTATTTTTATAATAAGGATATTATATGAACAAGTACATTAAGCAAGAAAACACAAAAAATTAACAGACCAATGAGAAAAATATTAAGCATAGAGTTAGGCTAGTTCGCATTTTTTTGGAAATCTTAGCTGATGTGTACTGAAATTACGTTACTGGCCAACGTTTGGAGCGCGGGAGTGGGAAGATATTTTATACTCAACCTTTCGATTCTGTCATTATGGGAAACTCTAAAATGGCGGGGATATAAATTTTTACTTACACGAAACCTCAATCAGGATTGCCTCGAAAACTTTTTTGGCCAAATACGAAGTTGCTGTGGTAATGCCAAAAATTCAACCCCCGTACAATTTTGTAGTGCGTTTAAAAAGCTATTTTCTCTAAAATGTTTTGATCATTTTGAAGGCACAAACTGTATGGAAGACGTAAACGGAGTTCTTTTAACTATTGGTTCTGAACTAACAAAAGAATCCCTAGAACAGTTCACTTTTCCTACAGAAACTGAAAATGTGCCTTTAAAAGTGTTTACAATAGATTACCAAAATGCTTCAGTGTATGTTACGGGGTATTTGTTAAAAACATGTCTAATACAACATTCATGTGAAACATACTTAAAGTTTGCCCATTCGGCTGATAATTTAATAAACGGAGAAACTTTTTTCTGTACTTAAACTTAAATCTTACACGACAAAGAAGGATGAATTTAGTGGCTTACGTGTACCATCAAGGGACATTGTTGAGAACGTTATTGCGATGGAAAATATATTTATCAAAAAATTCAATTCTATAGCTAACCAAAGGGGAATTGGTCAGTTCCTTTTGAACGAATTTTCAAAATTTTCATTCCATCATCCATGTAATCAATTTCCTTTCAAATACTATGCAAGTCTCTATACCAGAGTCAGTATATATTTTACTCTCAAATGTAAATTGAAAGATTTGAAAGACAATAGATTAAATTTAACACATAAACCAAACTCCAAACTTAGTATTTTACAACATTTATACAATTTTTTAATAAAGGTATCCCGCAGCTGCTTCTCTTTTTACTGTTTTAAACTTGTCAATCCAAAAAATAGGCGTTATTTAAAGATCAAAATTTAAGATCTAGTGGCCTTATAATTCTGGTGGCTAGTGAGTATATTCAATTTAATTTGTAATAAATATCTGATAGATTATCAATAAGTATCACAAAATTACCAAGATTCTGGATAAAAACTGTGAATTGATTCATTTTAAAAATTCAAGTTTATGTTTTACTTAACTTTTCAAATTCATATCACGAACATTTTTCGAAGTTATTAACATTTAAAAATAAACCTTTGTGATGTTGACAACAAAAGCGAATCGTAAACATAATTTATGAGAGCGGCGTCCGTTTGGGACAGCAACTTGAATCAAACCGCCCTAGAGTGAAACATCTTATATTTTATTCTGTAATCTTTGGTGCAACGTTTGGCTAGTTCCACAATTGTCGAAGTCGTTAGGCCGTAGTTGTCACTAGGCCCTAAATTTTTTAGTCCAACCGCTTCCTTGGTTAAAGAATCGGCAATGCGATTACCTCAAGACTTCTCTTAGGGCACTTCATTTAAACTAACTTCGCAATAAAGTATATAAGTATTAAAAAAGTATCACCTTTTTCGATAAAAAGTAAACTGACGATAATCAGAGCCATGTACACAACGCAGTGTACATCTAACCAAAATCCAAATCCTCTGCTAGCCGTTAAAAACATATAAAATGCTGAAGTGTACTTGTCTTGTAAAGCATCAAATTGCTGGATTAAAATCGACTCGGCTCCAAATGCTCGAATGGTTGTTATACCCTGTAGAGTAGCTGTTAGATGAGTGTAAATCGGGCTACGAGCTAAAATGAAAAAACTACTAAAATATTAATAATATAAAAGTGATTTTTCAAAGGAACACCATATGTAGGTCATGAAATAAGAATTTTATAAAATAATGAACACTTACTTACAGCTTCCAGTCGTTTAATGTTTCTACTCGACACCAAAAAAGCTTGCTTAATATAGAACATCATTCCTAATAAAACTAATGTTGGCAAAAGTACATACGGATTTATCAAACCAATCACAACTATAATTGCCACGACTATCAAGCCAATCTAAAACGGAATTATCACTTCAACATCCCTCTTCAAAAAATATCCACCCAGTTTGAGTGTCGCCAATGGTTCCAAAACCCTCAACTTCAACCAAAACTTATCAATGACTTACCCCTAGAGTATCTAGCATGCATGTCGGTAATGTTTCATCCAAAGATCCTATGTCTTTCGAAAACCTGTTCAATATCCTTCCGGATGGATTGGAATTGTGAAAAGACATCGGTGAATAGATAACTTTCGTCAACATGGCGTTGTGTAATTTAACAGATGCTTTTATGCAATAACTAAAAAAAGCTACCGATCTAATAATGGAAAAAATCACAGTTAAAACTACCAACGAAATATATATCGAAAGTGATATTTCAACACTTAGTAATTGATTCCAAAATGCATGTTTAATTTTCGCTTCCGCTCTGGATTGTTCTACGTTAACCCTACAACCAAAAAAATGTTTGTAGGTACCTAAGCAAATATTTTATTAAAGTAAGGTGTTTGATGAGTAATAAGTCTTGTATTGTATTCAACCGCTGAATTTTGGCATTTTATTAAAGTATTTTAGTACTACTTCGCAGAAATTATGTTAAAAATAATGTTTTCAACCGAATATTTTAGTAGAAAACTGGAAATTGAGAATTCCTAGATGTTTGCAACTTTCACTACAGATCCGTCACATACCTAAAGATGAAGTTAGCCACTTAGACACACACCAGTTAGAAAAATTCTGTGAAAGTCTAGCTGTTTTGTTTTTGCTTACAGTTTATACGAGATTGACGTATTAATAATTTTTTCGGGAAGCTTAGCTTTTCTCCACAATTTTTTAAGTAAGAATAATGTTAATATGGAATAGTTATGGAATTTTCGGTGGGGGCGGAGTGAAAGACTGCTTCTTAAATAAAGTTCATATTTTAGAAAAATGGTTTTTAAGAATAATCTTTCAAAAAAAATATTTCATATCCATCGAATAAACTGTATATAGATGCCCAGGTAAAAGATGTACGTCAACTTTTCATTCAAAAAATATTGTTGTATAGAAAACTATTGGACAAAGAAATGCTGATTATTTAGCACCAAGAATTACGTACTGTTGTCTGATGATATAAAAAGTTCAAAAAGTTACTATTTATTTAAAAAGCGAATTAAAAAATGGATTATGGAAATGGACAGACCATTCAAAAGTATCCATTTTAGAAATATTTGGGTATCTAACAGTTAATATGGTACCCCTTAATAATAGTTCAATATAGAACTCGACAATTTACTGGATTTGTCTTATTACCGGATTTGATAATTCACTGGACTTGACAAAAAAACTGATTTGTTCATATTTTCTGGTCACAATACAAGTGGTAATAAAAAACTACTTCAGTGACCTAAACTGTTTATTCAATGTAGGCTAACTAATTTTTTTTGTATCAATGTATCTATTTTTTTGAATAAATTATTATTATTATTATTATTATATCACACTGCACGAACACAACAGTTACAACGCCTCTTAAAAAGTTTGTAACTGTGCCTGCAAAAGAAAATTGTGGTTTGTGGCTGCTAGAAAAACATTAAGCAGACTTCAAAAGCAATACTACATAAGCATAACCTTTACATCATCACGATTTCAAACAAGAAAACGACAGAATTGTGGTCCTTTGTCAATCTTTTTGTAGCTAACTTCTCTTTTAGGTAATGTACGTCACAGCATAAATGACGAGCTATTTGAATAATCCAAAAGTTGAGTTCAAAACCTACAAAAAACTGCTTGATCTGTTTATATTTCTTAAAAGTAAAGCCTGATTGGAGATTTCTATTTTAAATGAAAACTAGCTAAAATCTGACCGCTTGATGCTTTGTTGTATACGCCATATACGAGGTCTCGTAAAATGACACGATTTACACAAAAAAGCATTTCATAACGTGTTTTATACAAGATTTTATCTAATTTTGACAAAAAGAAAATTTAATTTACCTATCAATAAAGCATTTCATACGTTTCATACAAGATTTTATTATTTTATGTACTTCTTAACAATTTTTAATTAATTTTTCTGATTTGAAAACAGCACTTTTTTATTCCTTTATTCAACCAATATTACACAGGACAATTAATTTACCTACTACCAATATGTAATATCAAACATTACGATACTGATATATGAGTTTCGTAATGAGATGCTCTAGTGCGGTAAAGTAAAATTAATTGGAATGAACGTGTCAAAGTTGACAGTTTGCAGAATGAGTGACAACCGCGACACATAAATCAACGAACCCATTTATTATGAATATAGACGTAACACTAATAATATTATGAATTCAACAAAATTTAATACATCAATTCATGAATAAACAATTAAACCTCATTTATTATAATAATTAAACACAACACCTGTACAATTAGTTATATTTATGAACTCATGTCGATACAATTATACCAAACTGAAGTGAACGCGTCAAAATTGACAGTTCGCAAAATAAATCAAAAATGAGCGCAACGCTTGCTTGTTACATGATTCTAATATCATTAATTTCAGGAAAATTGACTAATTTTGAGTAAATAATTAACATTATTGGTAATAGGTAAAATATTGTACTATATTCGTATCGTAAATTCATATTACGATATTCAATGGGTTATCAAATACAAATGTCCCATCTCATTTCGTAATATGAATCTTTACGACACTTATATCGTAAATATCCATTTTCATCACCAGTTACATAACTGGATACGAAAAATGTGACGGTTGCTAACGGAAGTCAGTTTTGAAAAATGTCACTTTATATGTCAAAATTAGATAAATACATTTTTGAGCTACATTTCCGAATATATAGCAACTGTAAAACCGAAATATAACAAAGGATTAGAGTCAAAGACGACTCGCTACAATAAACCGAAGAAAAAAAAGATTGGCATGTCATGGATGTTTAAAAAGACTATTTCGATGAAGCGAGAGGAAGCGAATGAGATTTCCAATGACATTCTTTACATTTATAAAGTTACAGAGCCTTTTTAGAGATAAAATACTTCAGCAAGTATTGTTAGGAAGGTTTTGCTCGTTTTTGAGAAGACTAATTTTATTACATATCGCACAGATCTTATAAGATCAGATTTTAAAAAAAGTATTAACTTCCTATTCATATTTTCACTCGCTTTAATAATTTTTATTACCCCCGGATACTCTTTACAAAACGTGTCTCTTCTCAATTTTCCAGATACTGAGAAGTATTTTGTTTTCTTTACTAATAACCGCGGATTAAATTTTCTAGCTTCTACTGAAACCTTCGTCACTTATCTCCGCCCTCGGCACAGATTTTGTTTTACCTTATTTAGGTCTTCATCCATTATAATGTTAATTAAAGTAGAGCTTTAAGTATTTGTCTGATTAATATTCTGTTATTTTGTTCACTTTTTGTACTTTTAATACAAAATTTCAATAGACTGATTACTAAAACCTTTATATTTATATTTATATTGTTACTAGTACTCACCATGTTGTTATAAAAACATCAGTCAAGCTAGCAAAAGCCTGTGCAGCAATGAAAGTGCTCAACAAAGCCAAAGTTTTTGTCCAATGTCCACCAGCTTTGAAATAACTGAAATAAATTTTCTTAGAAATAGCCCCGGTAGCCCGTTCTTCTTTAGAATGCTGAATAATTTGCGGTTCAGTTTCTTGCGTTTGTAACGAGTGATCCATCTTCTCTTCTATTTCCGCAGTTTCCAGCAGTTTAATGAATGTTTTATCGGTGGTTTTCATAATATTATACGTACTCGGTAATCGAAGTGTCCCATCTTCTAATAAATAAATGCAATTGGTGGAATGTAGGTATTGTACTTGATGCGTTACCAGCACAACACATTTATTCCTTAAATAACCGCAAATGCAATTATTAAATAATTGCTTTCCTACTACGGAATCAACTGCTGATAGAGGATCGTCAAGAAGGTAAATATCTGCGTCTTTATACACTGCTCTTGCTAAATTTAGTCTGGCTTTTTGGCCGCCACTTAAATTACAGCCTCTTTCACCTACTAAAGTGTTATCTCCGTACGGTAAATATAACAAATCCCTTTCCAGTGAACAAACTCTGATTACCTCTTCATATTTTTCTTGATCGAAGGATTGTCCGAAAAGTATATTTTGCTTAACACTACCACCAAAAATCCACGGCTCTTGCGATGCATACGACATCGTACCAGTCACATTCACCTCTCCTTGTTGAGGGATAATTTCTTTTAAAATAACTTGAAGGAGTGTCGACTTTCCTCCACCTACCGGTCCAACTAAAGCTACTAATTGGTTGGAACTAGCTTCAAAATTCACATCTATTAGTAAGTGATCTGTTGATGAACACTCCCATTTTACAGCAGCGTTTTTTATTATAATTCCTATATCTCCTCCTTCGTCAACTTCTGCATCTTCTAAAACGTCGTTTATTACGTTTTCTATAGTTATTTGTTTATTGGTTGTATCAATTTCGTCATGTAGTAAAAACGACTGAAGTCTTCCTATTGATACTCTAGCTTCTGCTACTTGTATAACAGCTTGAGGGAATAGTAATATCACGGAATTTCTTAAAAATCCGTAGAATGATGCAACAGTGAATACATAATAAGCAGTTAAAGTGTTACCGAATAATACGTATGTTACTACGCATAATAACATTGAAAGTCTTCCCAATGTCATGCTTAAAGCCAGCATTATGGCTCGAACTGAGGAAATCAATCTTATTTGCTCGATTTCTTTCCTAAAACATTCGAATAATACTGAATAGTTGTAGTGAAGTATATGAGGAAAGAGTTCTGAGTTGTTTTATAAATTGTGTTGAATTGAGAACAAAATGTTGGTGCTTACCTTCGAACATAATCTACCAATTTATTAAATGGTTCTTCCCACGTGTACATTTTAATTACTTGAATTCCAGCTATAATATCGTTCATTAATCTTACCCGTTCGTCTGTACATATTGCTGTTTTTAGTCTATATTGAGATACTAATTTTGCCATATAAGCTACAGAAAGAAAAACAAAACAGATTCTGTAAGGTTTCAGGATTATACGCTATCAATATGTTGTTTGTTGACATGCTGAAAATAGTCTACATTTGGTGAATCATAACTCGAAAGTTGCTTGTTATGTCAACATTGTATAGAATCGAATTGAAATACTTATTGGCAAATAAAATCAAAAATCGACCTAATAGGCCAGACGATAGGGGTAACAACTACAAGTAATTAGCAATACGGCTGATTTTTTTCCATAAGTACCTTAAAGTATGTAGATTAATTTAAAAAAATACCAGTTTATCGATTTCCCAAATTAAAAAAAAAAATCAAAAAACTTTTTTTTCGAAACTTTTCAATATTTCGCGCTGGGAGGAAGGTGAAGAAAAATAAAAAATACCAGTGTTTTTAAACAAAAAAGGTTACCTGCATTTCTTTAGTCCGAGCAATGGTTTGTCCGGAAAAAATTCGCGCGACTCTATTTTCTGAAGCGCGGCGGAGTACATAATAAAGTATTGTACAGTTATAATGTAGATATAAATAATATTGTAATACAGCGTTTTGAAGAGTGTCGGCCTTACGATGGTATTTTTTGTCATAGCACATAATCATTTTTAGCAAATTATTCATATACAATATAAATATTATATTCTAATAAAAAAACCAAGTACCTCAATAAAAAATAATATATATAATATTATAAGGTGGCATTGAAACAATTTTTCGAAGAATGGAAACTGTTATTTAGGAGGTCTGTTCCATAGATAAAATTTACGGATAATTAATTTCTCCTAATTAAGAAATACGGCACTTTTCATTATTTTGTAAATTTTAGGAATCTTGAATTTACAAGAAAATATATATATTAAATACTGTAACTTTGATAAAACTGAAGTAATTTCAAAGGGGTTTGCGTAGAAATGTTGGGCAAAGATCAAGAATATATAATTATAAAATCAATTAATTCACATAAATTTTTGGATTCAATGATTTTTTGTATTATAAGCTGAAATAACAATTTTTATAGATTCGGGTAGGAATCTTCTTTATTTTTTCAAAATAAAATTTGATACTCATGTGATATAAAGACTAATATTCAACGAACAAAATGTATATAGTGAAAATGTATAAAAGATGATTAATATATAATTTTAAGATATCATTTTTTTCATACCTTTTTCCAATACAAATATGTAAAGATTAATTTATCACCTTTTATTTATTATTTACAACTTCAACTCTCACCAAAGATCGAAAAAAAAAATTCTGATTGAATATTTATATTTTTTTCCGACGTGCAGCAGAGTCGCGCGGATGCGGAACACATACTTAGTTTACCGAATTTTTTACGGACAAACCATTGATCAGACGAAAAAAGCGCAGGAGACCGTTTTTATTGCAAAACACTTCCCCTACACGGTGGTATTCTTCATTCCTCTCCAACTTCCTCCCAGCGTGAAATATTGAAAAATTTGGAAAAAAAAAAGTTGTTGGATTTTTTTTTCTAATTTGGGAAATCGAGAGACAGGTAAACTTTTTTTTATATTAATCTACATACTTCAAGGTGCTTATAAAAAAAAATCAGCCGTATTGCTAATTACTTGTACTTTTGGTTTAAAATGACCCATACCGACTGGCCTATAACTTATGTTATTAATAAAACCATTTCTAATTAATTCCAGCATTTCATGGATATATTAATAATTATCTCGATATATAACCACGAAATCATTAATTTACAATAGCAAATTTATTTTTATAGTTGAAGGTTCGTAACTTACGCTGAAAGGGCACGAAAGCTAGAAGAAAAATACATCCCACTAGTCCTGTGGGTCCAACTAATATATACAGTAAGACCATAGCTATAATGATTTCAGATGGTGCTAGCCACAAAAGATGAATAAACTGACAACAAAAATCGAATCTTCCCACATCGTTAGACAATAAATTGACCATCTGACCTATAACAATTCATAATTAAGATACAGGGTGTCTCATTGCATTGTGATTTTTTCATTACCTACAGTAGTTTCCCCTACAGCAGTTTTAGTTAATTTCAGTGCCTTCCTGTACACCAAGGCGCAGGCAGCTATCCTGATTTTCATGCCCAACGTTAACACTAATAGCATATTCTGATGAATGCAAAGTACTTGAATAAAAGATGTAAAAACTAACAAAAGAGCACAGACATAAATATGGGACTGAGAGACGTCTTTTGCTTGGGCTTGAAAAAAGGAAACTAATATCGATATTAAAATTGGTTGGGATATCCTGAAAATGATTATTGAAGTACAAGTAATTGGGAGATTGTATTTATAAAGCTTACTTGATACAGTCAAGAAAAAATCTTAAAAATGCAGCAGCTATAACTTCGAACTTAAATACCGCAATTAAAGCTTTTAACAATGACGGTCTTGATTTTTCCAATTCTTTATTCCAAGCTATCTCTAATTTATTTCCCAAATATTCAGAAGTGTAAGCTTCACTTGTGGTATAGATATTATCTTCGTCTACTTCTTTTTTAAGACCTTCACGTAAATAAGGTGGAAACCAACTGGAAAATGTATAATGTTTACCACGTAATAAATATAATTATCGAAGAGCTTACCAAAAGAATAGCTTGGAGATAAAATTAGTGTGTATCGGGTGATATTTTTTATTCTCCTTTCCATTAACATCTTCCATATTCTAATTAATAGCATTCTTTATACTTAAATTCATATCTAGCCTGAAAGTAATCGATTTTTGTTAAGAATAAGAAGAACGTTAATATTTACTTTTCCCATTTCGATTTCTATCTTTGCAATTTCGTTATCATTAGTCATTTCCACAGAAATAATAAATAAATTTAATTTTAAATTTTGTGTAATTCGTCACTCTGCTAATGGCTGTTTACGAAGACCTATAGAGCTATAGCTTTCGCATGACATAATAATGCAGAGTCAAAATGTAATTCCGCAAAATTAATGAGGTTTAATTTGGAACAATAATTCAGGAAGAATAAGTGTCAAATGGAATGGCAGACGTTCTAATTAAAGCAAAATTGTCTCGATGGATATCGCGGGGTTGATGAATTTATAATGAATTTTGATGTAACTCAGCGTCGTTGTTTCAATGATTGTAAATATCGACATTGATTAGTTTTATTCTTGATTGATGGTTTGGAAGGAAAGGGTAATATCCATTGTCTCCAAGAAATACATAATTAATAATTAAAAATACCACAAGTTCGTACAAGATGGAGAACTCGGCAGGGCAATAGACGTGGACAAACAAAGCATTACAAACATTTTGACAAAAGAGAGAAACTTTATAATGGTTCCATTTTAAAACAAACCGAGCCATCATACTGACATCTAGTAGAAAATATAATTTATAAAAGATTATTCAGTTACCTTCGTTAAATAAGATTATTTAAAATAATTCCTTTTGTGAATACCACTTAACACTATAATGTTTTCACGTTGACACTTCAAAGTGACATTCTATAAAATCAAGTCTATTTGACAGAATCAAAAGTATTAATACCAAACTATAAACGAGAAAGTCATTAAACATGTCATTAGTCTCATAAATTTATATCAGCATACCAGTAAAATAAATAATTTTGTAGACTGGTAGCTCATGACACATGTAGACTTCTTTATTCCACCATGTTTAATGTGGAAAACAAGTAGAGTGAGGCTATTAATTGCTCAAGATCCAAATTTGCTAGTTGACGCTTTCCGATCCCCTGTATCGTTTTTAAGCAAGTTTGGGTCTTGGCCTTATTCTACTAATTTTTTAAATTGAACTCAATGGTGAAGACGGCTTCCATTTTAAAATAGTAAAGCCTACACGTGTCAAGTGGTACCGGTCTATTGTCAGTTATAGATTTCAATAGGTTCATTGGTTAATGATTGTGTTTACATATCTTAGTCATGGTGATACAAGTAGAACATACTTGTATAGGAATTAAGACTTAACAAACACATAGATTACTTTAAAAAACATTCATTTTATTAGACTTACAGAACGGTTTACTTCGATTTCTCATGCTATGTTCAGAAAAATACGTTCATAACCCGTCAGATTATGGAAAAACTTGCGACACATTTCAACAGTTGCATTTTATCAATTTTTATCGACTTATATTTTACTAATGATAATTAGAGCAACATAACTTGTACCTGTCCAAAAATTATAAATTTCGCATACCTACGAGTTCCGAGTGTTAATGAAAGCAATAGAATACTTGTGAGAAAAAATGCTGTAACATATTTAGTTAATACTTTCCTATATTTACGTATTAACTATACGTTAAAGAGCCGTTATGTTTCTTCTAAGGAGAACAGTGGATCCAATTGTTATTTAACGATTTAAAAAAATGTTTGTACGTTACCTACTTTCCATATAGCTATGTATAAGTATAGTTTGAACTCACCTGCAACAAAAGATATCAATTATTAAAAATATTCCAAAGGTCAACATAATGATTTTATATGTGCTTTTACCAAAAAATAATAATTTCGGTTTCGACCGTTACATATTATACTACCACGATCATAGTCGCTGGTAAGACGGATAAATAGTTTCAATGGAAAACAATTTTTTTACACAGATTGTGTCCATACCATTGCTGAGATTTTGGTTTAAGCAACACACTGACATACCGCACCTTTTATTTATTTTCGCGAACAAATTTCAGTGGTCCACCTTATCAATAAGAGAAGTAAAGTCGGTGTATTGTGTGTGAAAACTTTCCAGCATGTAACAAAATAATAAATCAGATAGCAAACACGTGCTAGTAAAATGTGTTTTGTTCCATTTGTTCGCATCTTCCATTGCTTGTTTTTCGCTTTCGTCTCTGACATGATGTGAGGGATAGAGGTTCAACAAAAACATGCAGTAATGAGTTTGTATTAGTAAACCTCTGCTTTATCACTGTATTCGCATGAAGTGAACATAGTTTCTAAGGAAAATTAAGTTGAGGATTGTTCTTGGACAAAGAGCTTATTATCAGTGTGTAGGTTTAATTACCTAGCAATGACAAACCGTATAAAATAAATTTAATGTGAAAATTTTATGTTATATTCATTATAATTTGCAATGTGTAATAGACCCAGTCACGTACTAGCTTAAAATCAGCTTGGCTGTCTGTAAAGATGTGCACTGAACGGCATATTATTTCCCACCTTTTGATTTGCTTAACGCAGCGGTGAATATCCGTCAATTCCGCTTGGAAAGTTGAGATGTTCCTTAGATAAAGCTATTGGAATATATATCCAATGTTTTAAATCCATTTGAGCTGCCGCGTTATCCGCCGAGCGTTGTGGACATTAGAAAAGAAAGTTCCAAACTAAGGGTGAAGAAAATAAATTGATCTCTAAAAAATGTTATTGATTAATCCAATATTTCAAGAGTTAAACGGTCAGTTTTACAAAAAAAATTAGGGGAATAAAAGGTGCTAAATTTCATTCTCTACAATAATGGTCTTATTAGTTTTTGCCCTTAAGTGCAACGTTCCCAAGAAATCTGTCAAAAGCTTTCTTACAAGATTGCGCCCGAAGCTTCACCGGAATCTTTCAGTATTTGGTGCTTTTACACTCAGTAAGAGCTTCTAAACCTACAAAAAATAAAAAATTGGATCGAATTCTTTATTTACCGGCGTAAGTTTGACATTAGTCAAACTGTACTTTAATCCAAAAACAATCACGTTGGCTAAAACTTCCATCGAGGTTTAAGTGCTTCTTTTCCACCCTGATTAAATCTCTGACCACTACCAGCTACTATCCTACCAAGATTAAAACCCAAGTGATAACGACAGAAAACAGTAAGTCATGTCCCCAATTACCGCCTATTCTTGTCGAGCAGAGTCGTCCCTATGGTATATTTTAGTGAATCATCCATTGGAAGATGTATTGAATGAAGGGGATTGAGTGTGAATTGAAAAGTGTTTAAAAAATATGGTCCATTTGCTAGATAATACTATACTATTTACTTTATTAACCATTTTAATCGACAATTTGATAAAATGAAGTAACAATTCTCGCCATTTGTAGACTTTACGAATTCATTTAAATTAAGAATTAGTCATTTTCAGAAATGTAACGAGAAACTTACATGGAGTAGGTAAAACTAACAAGTTTCCTTGAAAATATCTTCCCAAAGGTTAGCTAATCACCTTTGGTGCTTAGCTCATTGATTGGTTCACTGATTTTGTTTTATGTCTGACCAAAAAGTTACGTTTCAATTTATTTTGAATACAAATTTCAACTAGATATCGGATGCTGCTCTGATTCCACCTCTGTACACCTTCCATTTTCTTTATTGGTCGTTTTAATTAAAAATAAAGACAAAAAGGGAATTTTAAAAACAGTCGCAAATATTAGAATTAATAACCCACATAATTCTATACGAGAATGGAAGAGGAATCCCGGGAAAAACGACCTCACTAGAAATATAGAAACTGTAAATCAAGCCTGGTGTTTTGTTAAATGAATTAATGTTGGTATGTTTGTTCCGGCCTATAACGAAAAACGAATGGAATCGTTATTTAAGTTGAACATTCCAGGAAACATATGCCACGAAACATTATAATTATAGTGAGTGGTTAATAAATTTACCAGTAAGAAAAAGGGGGTAACAGAGATCATAAAAACGAGTAAGAAGGTGAATAAATAAAAACTATGCTAGTATTATGGCTAGTATTATGGCCATTTGCACCAATTGACATTTAAGTAGACTTAAAGTTAAGTGCCGCTTTGAGAAAGTTTTGTTTTGCACCATGAGCAACTGGTCATTTTAAGCTAATCTAAAATTCTTGTGTTTCCATTGACATATATGTCAATGATTTTTCTGTTCTCGGTTTATTTTTTATTTTTGAAGAATGATGTTTATGGAGGATGATCTGGAAGTATTTGATATTCTTGAAAATGGATTTCCAAGAAGACGGTACAACCGTAAAAACTATTATGAGGAATTGGATGAAAAAACCTTTTTCCAAAGGTTTCGCTCGACCAAGCCAACTGTTTTACCACTCTTAGAAACGCTAGAAGATTATTTGGACAATCTGACAATTTGTAAGCCCAAACAGGCCATCAGTTTTCTTATTTTCAATAACCTCTTTGTATTTTGTAGCTAATTATATTAGCAATTCTTTTTTCAGAACTGTATAATTCGCCGATCTGATTTTCTTATTTTTTACTGTGTTTTCCATTATAAACAATTTTCCTATTTGCTAAAACAAAAATAAAATCCTTTGATTTTCAAAGAATTGACTTTTAACAGCTTTTAATACGTTTTTTCAAACCACAAAAAGTCACTAGAAACCATAGAGAAATAAATAAATATCAACTTAAATAGACAGGTTGACAAATATTAAACACTCAAGAAGCAGAGCAAAAACATTTGTGCAACTGAACTTAACTAAGCGACCCTTAAATTTTAAATTCGCCATAGCTATTCTAAGCTTATGCTTCTATTGGTGCAAACGGCCATTAATTTAATATGTATTGTAATCCACAATACACCAAGTTGAAGTAGTAAATATTTTTGTACTCCTACACGTTACCACTAAACGAAGTGGATGGAACGAATGTTATACAAAGATTATTCTATTTAAGTTACTCTCTTCAAGTCATCCCCACTTGTGTCTTATTTATGAAACACTGTAATATTCACGAGCTAGAGATGATCCTTCAGTTCTTTCTCTACATTATAAAATAATTTGTTAGAAATAGTAAAATGGGACGACCCTGCACTAACCTAACTGTTCAACCCTAATGAAAATATCCAGCATCACAGTCGATAAATAAAGCGGTCCATTATATTCAGGAATAGGCTCTATCTTTAGATTTATATGCAAAAGTTATTAAAAAGCATTTTCGCATTGTTGTTATATCGCTTCCATTTGTTTTCTATGTTAGTATTTCTCGGTCTCTGGAGAGATTGTGGCACCTGCGTTAATTGATTGTTAGCTCTACGAGCTAATTTCTTGAGAGCTATAAACTTGAGGTAATTGCTTGCCACTGGAACACTGTGTTTTGTTATTGTTTATTGCCAGTTTGTTACCGGAGAGTTTTAAATTTATTCCATTATTACATTTTTGTTTCGAGCAAACGAAAAAACGATTCAAAACTCAAAGTGTAGCTAGCACCTTTGTCGATCAAAGAATTCAATTCAATAAACTAAGTAATAAGTGAGTTAAATTTTAGTTTGAAATTTCGTGGGGACAATTAAGGGCAATCTAAAACTTTTCCCTTAAGTTTTATAGACAGGATTAATAAAGCAAATAGCACTTCAACTTCTGTAACTTCAGTCGGTATTTTGGAAACTTAGAACATTCTACCTGCTAACTTTGAAATTTTAAGCCAGTTTTGTCCGTAAGTTATTGATGACAATCATTTATTTATTTTTCTTCTTAATTCACTTTTGGTCATTCATTGTTCTTTAAAACAGGCCGAAAGTTCCTTGTCGTGCTTAAGATTATAAAAATTTTTCTCACCTCTCACCAGTCAATTTTTGCAGCTAGTACCATAATGATCGTAGTTTTGTCCAAAGGATTTTCTCAAAAATACTTGATTTATTTTCAACTTGTACAAATAGTTTGTTTAGTATTTCCACTGATTTTAAATTATATACGTTTTGGTTAAAAATTTCGATCTAGACTTAAATTACTTCCACCACATATATACGATATCCTCAAAATTAATTATAGTGCCAATTAGTCCAGTTTATTGTTATTATCAGTTTGATTAAATTTATCTAAACCACTCGATAGCTAGTTTAAATCCGCTATTAGTTTCAATTTGTTGGAGGTTTTGCTACAACTTTGTAGTGCGGACCTGCAACTCTCATTGGCAATATCCAGTAATATTGGACGAGATACAATTCTGGTGGATACTAATTTTGTGGGGATGCAATTAGTGGTTGCATAACAGTACAGAATTGCGATTTGATTTGTAGTCGGTGTTAAAACTGAATTGTTTGCATAAGTCGTATGTTTAATCGATATTTATTGTTGAATCTTTAAATCCGTTCGATTTGGATTGT
>CAJUYG010000061.1:509806-533214 GCA_910591675.1 Galerucella calmariensis | reverse complement strand
ATAGTTCTTACAGAGAATTCTATGAGCTCCAATGTTGTCCAAAAAATAATAGACGAAATTCGACCAAATTATTATCATAAATTTGTAGTAAGTTTCAAATTTATTCTTGCTATCAATACAATTATATTGTATCAAATAGTAAATGTAGGTTGTAGCATTTACTTTTTAGATAGTACTTTTGAAAAGGTGAAGATCAGAAGAATAATCGAAGTTTTTGTCATTTTATTTTTATAGAGAAAAGTATTATAAATGTTTCTGGGGACTTGGGTACCAATTTTTAATGGGAGAAAACAATTTAATTTATTATGTTTAAACACTGTCATGTATCAAGCTTCAGTCATAAAAGTTTAACCACAAGTTCCATCAGTTTTGAATCTAATTGTTCTTCAGCTCTGCTTTTCTTACATATAACCAAACCCATAAGAATGGTTACTGATATCTCTAGTATATCGTGGTACAACCACAAAGTAGAAACATACTTACAGATTTTTCATGGTGCATGAAATCCAGAAGTCCCTATTATTTCTTAGGCAAATATTAATAACCAATAAAAATTCTAAAAAATAAGTCAACAGCTAAAATACTACCAGCACCACACCTGGTATATTGTTGTTTAACAAATGTACCTAGGTATTCAGTTTAATAACCAAATCTATATTTTCTGTCCAAATAATAAGTTTTGTGATCATGTTAGCCAATTTTGATATTGATTGATCTTGAACTTGTACCTCAGCTTTTTTTGTTATTTTGTTGAAAATAATTACCAAATTACATGGTTTGTTGCTATATTACTGATTTGCCCAAATTTTTATTTTTCCAAAATCACTTCCAATACTTTTTTTTACTGTATTTGTGAAATTTTTTTTAAATATTGTTGAAGTAAAAAATTATTGAAACATTTAATAGGCAATTGATATGTTTAATTATGTTTGGTACTCAATCATTTCATCTTTTTGTTATAGATTCTGAATCCATATTTTTATACAAAGAGTTACATTTTGAAGGCAGTCTTGGAATTCGTTCAACCTTTCTCAATTCACCCAGTCCACTATAATGAAACAGAAAAATCAGTTTATTTTCTTGCTAAAAATTGTTTGAAAGCTGTAATGAAAATAATTGGTAATAAGTTTCGTATACCACACGCAGATAGACAAGTAAGTTTAAATTAAATGTGTATAATAAAATATTTACCAATACCTACTAGAAAAGTGGTTTCTTTAAAACATTATTTAGGTGATAAAAATTGCTGAATGATTTAATGTTTTTCTTTATTGTAATGATCACAATTGGAAAACAGAAGCTAATGTATTAATAGAATTTTTTTAAAATTCTGTCAAATTATTCCATCAATTATTACAATATACAGTATGCTAGCATCTTACAGTCAAAGTTTATTGTGTTGGACTAATATTAAATGGATTATTATATTTTTGTAAAAACCTGTAAAGTAGCATTTAAAAAATTCTGAGTTCTCAACCAGGCTATTAAACCTGGTTAAGATACATTTGAAGACAGTTTCTGACCTGGTGACTGGACACTGAACCCTTCACAAAATAGACAGAAGCACTTTTGAAAGGAAATAATATAACCATTACAACTACTGAAAATGCCACCAGTCAAACTAGTGGCATATATAGAAGACACAAAGTGTCTGAAATGGAAGTAGATAACATGGAAAATAGTATAAAGATTCAGTTCTTTGAGCACAACCCAATCGAATGAATGAATAAGCACATAAACTAAATTTATTCTTGTTTTCCAGAAGCTCTTATCATTTAGGTACTCTTCCTTAACCACCAAAGAAAATTTCATTGGTTTCATATTATCACCTTCTTATATAGTGTAGTGTAGAAATTTTGATTTAGACATTTGTGACTATTCTCTGTCTATTTAAAAAATAGTTACTGTTTGATGGTTAATTCCAATTCATATTGTCCATTATTTTCTAAAATATATTTTTATTGCTCCAATTTATTCTTTCAGTTCAAATTGGCAATATTTGTTAACTGTATGTTACCTGAAGATGTTCCAGTAGTAGATACTTTTCAGAATATATCTGTAGTTCTAAACAAACTGTATGATCCAATCACAGGTGGTCTCAATTTATCCAACTTTTCTAACCATCCAGGTAATTTAATTTAATTGTAACTAAAATATGAATTGCTTAGTAGACTTAGAAATTAATATTTTGATGTGTTAATTGCATGAAATGGTCATTATGTGTATTCTTACTTTGTGCAAGGTGCCCGATACTATAGGTTTTTAAGAAATAAATAGAAGTACTTCAGTTTTATAGTTTATTTTTAAAAAAGCTGATATAATCAATCATAAATTACCACTTTCAATTCGCCAAGTGTAAAAAAGCTTAAAACAAATTTTTGAAGACCATTGAAGCCTCATTTTAAAATCCAATGGGGACTAAACTCCACCATCTTGACAACGGTAGCTGGAACGCTACCGAAAGGTCGAAATAAAAAATACAAAAACATCATTGTGGTTTGATTCCCAAAAAAATAAGAGAAAAAAGAATAAATAATGCCACAAGGAACGTACAGAAGAAATTCTTGTTGGATTTGATTATTCATCAAAAGCTTATTTATTACTTTCAGACGAAAGTAATGACTTAATTAATAAGATGAGATCACAATATTTAACCCATTCCCCATTATTTGGATGAACACTGTAATCAGGATATCTCACAGAATGAAGAGGGACCGTGACTACATGTTTGCCCCAAAAATCATTATATTTGCTCATCTTCCTTATATCAAAAATCTTTTGTATATAGGCATAAACCATTTTCATTTATGTAATCTTGATTACATGGAACAATTTCAACAATTAATAATAGTTTAGTATTACATGTATAAGAATTTTTGATTTTAGAGTTAATCAACTATTGTCCTTTATTTGATGAAAAAATATTTGAGCAAGTAATGAAGCAAGCTGCAAAACTTACAATAAAAGAGATTAATTTAAGTAAAAATTTCATCAAAAAGCTTTATGGTATAGAGTTATTGAAAGATACTTTGGAGGTATTAGATATTAGTTCTAATGATGTAAGTATTTTTCAAGATTTTTTTATTTTCATTTAATTGTGTAATATATCTGCATCTATGATAATAATGTATCTTAAAGAATTCATATTATAACAACACTTTATCATTATGAAAGGCTGCACTTACAGTGTACTTTACTGCAAATTTAAACCATGTATAGTGAAGTCTCATTGCTGGAACAGGAAGGGCATGATCAAGTGGTATAAAAAAAGTTTAAGGATGTTTAAATTCCATACTTTGGTTGCTTGGAGCCATAATAAAATAAATAAATATGAGTACAATGTGTAGGCAGCCATGTATGTATGTATGTATTTTGGGGTGACATTCACTGATATCTAAAATATCTATTGTGCCCCCTTACTTCTACTCAGTTTCTGAGGAGAGTCTCAGAAACTAGTAGTTCTTTTAGTCCTATTTCCCGGAGGAATTTTAGGATGTCTGCAGGCTTCAACTTAGGTAAATGTTCCTCTTTTATCCAGTAATCTCCTAGGTGCTGAGCTCTAGGATTCTGGAGTGCTGTGCAGTTGGAAAGTATGTGGATGGAGGTTTCTTCTTTCATTCCACAAAATCTGCATTCTCCTTCCTCCACTATTTTGAGCTTTTTCAGGTGCCCATTCAGGCGACAATGTCCCGTTAGGATCACTTTTAAAACTCTTAGCGCAGTTTTACTTTGACTTATGCATTCATTTGATCTCAACCGGTTGTAGTCACCCAGAAGAGTCTTTGATTGTATAAGTCCTACTAGATCCTTCCAATGGTCAGATCTTCTCTTTTTCTCGGCTTTACTCATTTCTTCCAATATTACATTGGAGCTGATTCCGCAAAAGGGTTCAGGCCCCCAGAAAGGTATTTCAGTCCCCCTCTTTGCTAGTTCATCTGCTATTTCATTTCCTTCTATTCCAGTGTGTCCTGGAAAACATAGTAAGGTGACCATATTGTTCTCGCTTAGTTCATTGAGTTTGTCTAGTCATTCCCACACCATTTTGGAACTGATTACACAAGAGCTCAGTGCTTTAATGGCTGCTTGACTATCTGACATTATGATAATCCTTTGTCTTCTGTATCCTTTATCAATATTGAACTGGGCGCACTTTCTTATGGCGTGGATTTCCGCTTGAAAGATACTTGTGGTTTTTCCCAAGCTTTCAGAGTGTTTGGTTCCTGGCCCGAACACTCCTATCCCAGTTCCTTCTATTGCTTTTGAGCCGTCTGTGTACCATTGAATGGCAGCCATACTAAAACTCTTAACTGGAGTAAAGGTAAAACTTGTAGTCGACAAGTAGTAGTTTCACAAATTAATGTTAAGTTCCAAACTTCATAGTATTTGATTAAAAAATAATAATTTAAAAATTTTAAAGTTGATTTAAACTAAAAGTCTACAGTGAAGTTATCTATATACTTTTTATACCCTATTACTATATAATCTGTCTGCCTCTAGTTTATTGTCACTTTCAGTTTACTACCTGAGTTTGTGCTATCAATGTAATGAAAAACTTTGCTCAATCTTTAACGAAACGATCTTACTGTTAACTTCACTTTTGTTACTTGTTTATATTTATCAACTTTAATGATTTATACTAAAGCATGCTGAGTAATGTTTGTTATATTTCTGTTATGAAATTTTATACATGAAATATTTGCAGCTTGATGTTATCTCCTGTTTATTGGCTTTAAAAAGATTCACAAAACTAAAAGCTTTAAACTTAACAGACAATCCACTGTGTGAGAATTATAACTCATTCAATTATGTCAGAGATGTTAAAAGATACTGTCCAAACCTACAGACATTGGTGAGTATTTATCTAATATCAACACACATTTCAATTGATGTAATATCAATTGTGTCATGTTGTTACTAGCTTACATCAAATTTGATATATTTTAGGATGGTGTGAACATTACAATTCCAAAGTTTGTTAAAAATTTCTTGTGTGTATCAGATGCAAAATATTTGGCAGCCCAGTTTCTAGAACATTTTTTCACAGTCTACGATTCTCCCAATCGAATTAATTTAGTGCATTTGTACGATGTCCATGCAATATTTTCAGTTACAGCAAACATCATTCCCAACCAGAGTAATTCGAAGACTGTGAAGTAAGTATATAAACAAATATTAGTTCATTCATTCAAAAAAATATTTTTTTTTATTAATTCAATCAAACTGGCAAAGTCAAAAATTGTTATTTTGTTGTAATAATGATATTTATATTGTATTATTTGTATTTTATACTGTCTCTTGCAGTAATTTTTTCGGCTGCTATGCCTTTCGTTACCATATTAGTCAGTTAGTCAATGCAACATATTTTCTCCTCCTATTTCTTATTTTAGTTGATAAACTCTCCATATCTCTTTTGCCAGTTGCTATAATTTACTTTTGATATTGAACTCAGGCTATGATGATTTCCAGATATTTACACTTAGCTGAATTTTCTCCACTTAGTCTTTACTCATGCCCTGATTAATATTACGCCACTTTTGATATCTCCCAAGCCTCTTCAACATTTTAGGCAATCAGGTACCTACTCTGGGGGCTTTTTTACCAAGAGTTTGATGTGTTTCTGCTCAGTATGTGGCTCCAGTAAGTCTAATGTTCTATATACTCCCCCCATATTGCAGTTTTCGATTTACTGAATAGTGGTTTGAGACCAGCAAATTCTGTTTCAGACCCTTTTCTTGCAAGTGCATCTACCATACTCTTGTGCCCCAAGTAGTTGAAAGCTTTAGAACACAAATAATAAAATCACAATTTTTCTATTTGAATTTGAGTTTGTGGAGAGAATACTTCTTAGAAATATTTCAAGTGGTGTTTTGTTTGATTTTGAACAAATTCTCTTTGAAGGGCATCACAACATTTTTTTTGTCAACTTATTTTATGTTGGTTAATGAAAACTAGTGGAAAAATGTTTTTCTAACTTTAATGACTTCCCCTATAACTAATCTCATACAATAGAGAGTTATCGGAACTTTTATAAGGTCAAGCAGTAATAGTGCTGTCCTTATAGTGACATATACGCATGCGCATTTGATGTTTTCAATAAGCGAAACATTATTAAGGTTAGTGCTTGTCCTTATTTGTGCGCGATTACTGCAGTGCACTATCCCGACTTTATTTAATGTTTCATATTTATATGTCACAATGTGTAGGTGATCTGTGTCATCTGTGACACCTACCTTAATATAATCATTATAGAGTTTTGTGTTTCAATAACTCCAAATTTTAAGTCTGTTTTAAGGTCGAGCACTATTTATTTAAGGTCATCACAATTACTGCAAGGCAGTAAATTCGTGTTTCCAATAAATCTCTATTATATTCCAGACTAGGTCATTATGGGATAGATAACCCTTATGCAGTATTTGGAATGGGGGAAATCATGAAACTATTTCAAGAATTTCCAAGAAGTTATCATGATCCATATCCTACGGTTTGCGATGTTACTTTATACACGGTAAGTTTTTTATTTTTCATCTACAATTAGGGGTGTTCCATAAAAAACAACTTGCATCATAATACCTACACTTTAGACATAATGAACCATCGAGTCAACAGTGACTCATCCCATATTTTAAAGATGTAGCATGGTGTAAAACATCTAGTGTGAGAATAATGTTAAATGTATTTATTAAATTATTAATATGCTTTTCAATAATTTAGTTTTAAAGTCATGTTAGAATAATCTAAATTTTATTATTTATAAGGCTGGTAATGTTTACAAAATGTTTATTGTATTCTTTTCAATACAGGATACCAATGCGCAGATTATAGTGACAGGAATTTTCAGAGAATACTCGCAAATCTTATCATTTTCTAGAAGTTTTTATTTTTCCCGTTCAGGCGATCACTTTCGAATTGTAAACGAACAGTTGCACGTCAGTAACGCATTGGATTTTCAAATGGGATGGAGTTTCACATTTCCTGTAGATTTTCAATATACAGGCAACCCATTACCTTTCTTTAAAGACCAGTTTAAACATTTTGAAGAAGCGATGCAAAACTTAACTAACATGAACTTAGAATACTGTCAAAAGTAAGTATTGTATTATTTCAACAAATTCTTGTAATAATGATATTTTAAGAAATAATCTTTTCTAAAAAGTATGTAATTAATATAGACAATGTGAATGAATATAGGTATCGATATTATTGCCTATCACTATGAATTTGAGGGCAATAATCCATTTAAGTAAATAATTGGTTAAATCCATATTTTTCTGAGAATCTTTAACTTAGAATTCCACCTGTGTGAATTTATAACCGATTTTACAGAATTATCAAAAGAAATGGTGTAAAAGAGATGACTAATATTTAAAATAAAAAAGGAATTCTTTTGTATGTAATCAACATCTCTAATCTGTTTAAGGAAAACTGCTTAAAAATAATTGTGTTACTGTGTAACTTTATTATTTATTACCATAGACACATAAATACCATGTCTATGTTTATTACCTTCGATTTGTGAACAGTTGTCTACAAATTGTACTTTTTTTCCTTCCTAAGTTAAATCGAAGAAGAAAGGCAAATGACTTTGGAATCTGCAGTTGTAGTTTCCAAAAATGTTACCGGTATTGTTAAAATTCCTCTTGTGATGAGTTCAAGATGAAATACTTGTTATTTCAAACTATTGATGTGAATATGTCTACTAGAATATAAACCCTGCAGCGCAAAGTAGCATCAAATAATATTTGGCAGTGGAAGCTTCATCTGCAAGTGAAGAAAGAATATGTTCATCCTTCAGATTGGTACATTTGGATCCACTCAACCGACTAGGGGTGAAAAATGCCGGAAAACTAACTTTTTTAATAAGAATATTAATGTTTCACCTGTATTTATTATTTTATATCCAATCAAGATATTTAAATAAAATATAAAAAAATTATTGCAATATTTTATTTCGTTAAGGTTAATAAATTTGTTTAATCCAAAAAGTTGTACCCCTTCTTAACTTTTTTCCATAAAAGTCGGTACTACTTTTTCAAGGAATAGCACGCGCACCAGAAATTGTTAGTGTAGTGGTAGTGTAACTTGTGTTACGCTAAGCGTCATATTGTGGCAGTTTCAAATGTAAAGTTGAAAAAATATATACTCATTCGATCTCTACGTCAGTGCCATTATTTTAATGTCCGTAAAACTTAACCTCATTTTTTATATATCAAAATGTTTGGTTCTTATAATCTTCGATAAGTTTGATTGCCAGTGGGCCTAATATTTTTCTAACATTTTTCAGCTCCCCCTTTTCCAACTTGTTTCTATTTAAACTTAGTGTTTCAGTAGTCATTTGGGGTTGGTTACTGTGTCGTAGTGCCTGAATTTTGTATACTTATAGATTCTTCTCAATAAATTTTCTCTCCTTTGCAATGGAGTGTAGCAGGTAATGTTATTGGACCTGATGCTGCAATAGGCATCTTAGTTTTGCCTAACAAACACTTATCACCTCTACATCAGGAAGAGTTTTAGATTTCTGGCATAATTTACTGGAATTTGTTCACTCAAAAGCTTTTATACATCCTTAAAGAATGTCTCCAAAAAATTGTTAGTCTACCGCAGGCATGACATACGTTGTCTAACAAGTCTTTTAACAGGTCACTGTCTGAATCATCATAGTGTCAGATTATCGACGTGCCCCGCCTCGGCTCAAATCAGATATCTGATGTTTGGTGTGCCCTCTCTCGCCCTCTGAACTCTGAAATATAACTAATTGGCTTTGGTAAGTAGGTGCATTTGTTTGATAAAATATGAATAGGTGCGCCACTTACCACAAACTTAATCTATATTTGAGGGATAATTTTTTATTCTAAATGTTTTGTTATTTAAAATGAGAACCCATTTTTAATAAATATTAGATTTGTTCCAACTGGCATTTATGAACCGTTCTGGAATCGTGGGCATACTCGAATTAAGAATGGTTCTTGGAATAATACAACTTTATCACTCCTTACAAAAGTACAGTTTTTGTACCGTCCCAATATCGACACTTCAATCAGTTGAAACGCGCTTACCACACCTAGAACGGTTCTATCACCAGTTGGGACTAACCTATCAGTATTTATATAACATCATCAATTATAGGTACCTGGTGTACTGCAACTACGACTTGAAGAAAGCACTTTCACTATTTTCAGAACTCCATGTTAATAATGGCGTGCCCAAAGAAGCTTTTGAAATTCGAAGGTAAGAAAATACAATATTTTCTTTCAATGGATTCTTACCATTGTGTCATCATTAACAGTTTCGTTATTTTAATATCTTGCAAGGAACTATTTCAAAAATCTGATCAAAAAAACATCATCTTTTGTAATTTCGTGCGAAAGGAACTATTATATTTGTAGACGTGTATATAAATCAAGAGAAACCAAGCTGTTAACTGGTTTGGAAAGGTACAACTATTGCCAAACCGAATCAAATCCATCTGATGTGTCAGAAGTAAAATCGGTTTCAACTTCCTTGTCTAAAATCTGAAAAATTTGATCAAGCTTTAATTTAGTAACCTATTTTGATGACACAGTGGTAACCTGTTTTCAGTAGTTATTTTCATAAATTAGTAATATTAACCTAAATTTTTCCAGGTCGAACCCATCAGTTTCTTCAGGTACTGGTAAGTAGATTGAACATAGTAAACCAATTTATTCGAATTATTAATGAACCCTTTCTTTCAGATATTTGTGAAACTCTCAAAAAGAAAGTATTACAGTCACACGATAATATTTCTTTAAAAACAATTTGGACCACTCTTAATAGTGGTCGAATTGAAAATACTTACGAACCTCAAATGACTATAGATAGAAGTATTGTTAAGATGTACAGGAAACCGAATGTTCCAGTATCTTTTGAAGATTATCCCGTAGCCCTAAAATCGACTAATCAGACACAAAAAGACTTCCAAAATTCTTTCCAAACTTATGTCTCTAATGAAGAAAAACTTAGAAAATCCTTTAAATCGTTCTTGGAAAGAGAAATAGAAGCGAACAAAAAATTGAAAAATATAAAACCAGTTTCCATGGTATTGCCTCAGCCTCACAAACCTCTGGTTACAGTTATTAATCCTTTAAATGAAACTGTACCCATTCCCAAGTCATCCCAATCGAATCCCCTACTAGATTTAGCAAATAAGATGGCTCGTAACAAAGAAATTGTGCTTAATCAATTGGAAAAATCAAAGCAAAGATTTTCCACATCTCAGAATTCAACTGCTTCAAGTTCAGAGCAACCCTCTACAAGTTCTGGTCGCACTCTACAACCACGTCCTACAGCTGCAGCGTTCTTTAATACCCAACCAACGTTCTCTAACCCGCAGCCAGGTCCAAGTAAATATATACCAGGTGTGTACTTAATATTGCTTGTTTATTTTTTTTATTTTCAAAATACATAAATGTTTCACTATAAAGGCTATTTCAATAAATTGTATAGTTGTGGAAACACTCTAGGTCAGTCTGACTTTAACTGTATTTTTATTCCTTATAATTGGCAGTTCTCAACTCAAGTTTGACGTTTGAGATGTTCTTTTTTTTTTAATCGATAAGCTAATTGTTAATCCTGATACGCACCTAGGCACCTTTCCGGGTCAACGGATTGATAATACACTTGCCCTGAGAAAGGTTTCTGTCTTGGGGTAGTTCCACAACAAACACAACACATTGTAAAGAAAAATATTTGTTCATTTTTTACTGTTGGTATCTTATATAACCTAACGGGAATGTTTCGAATTCGATTCTTTCCCGATTTTATGTGAGCACTAGGAGTGTACAATATCCCACGTTCTTTCCAAATGAACTTAAGTTAATTCAAAATCTGTTAGTTTTGAATTCACTTCGTAACTATAAATTCGGATTCTGTCATTCGGTAAATAACCCAACTATGTTATATAATGTTTAATATCCGCTGCAATAAAGGTGTAACACAAAATAAAAAGGTGAAGAATATTTATTATTCTTATGTATGTATGTATTTTGGGGTGACATTCACTGAGACCTAAAAGATCTATTGTGCCCCCTTACTTTTACTTAGTTTCTGAGGAGAGTCTCAGAAACTAGTAGTTCCTTCAGTCCTATTTCCCGGAGGAATTTTAGGATGTCTGCAGGCTTCAACTTAGGTAAATGTTCCTCTTCTATCCTTTTTCAGGTGCCCATTCAGGCGACAATGTTCCGTTAGGACAGTTTTACTTTGACTTATGCATCATTTGATCTCAACAGGTTATAGTCACCCAGAAGAGTCTTTGATTGTATAAGCCCTACTAGATATTTCCAATGGTCAGATCTTCTCTTTTTCTCGGCTTTACCTATTTCTTCCAATATTACATTGGGGCTGATTCCGCAAAAGGGTTCAGGCCCCCAGAAAGGTATTTCAGTTCCCCTCATTGCTAGTTCATCTGCTATTTCATTTCCTTCTATTCTACTGAAAACTAATTTTGAAAACCATAAATATATACCTAACGCGTTATACGTTATCATTGCCTTTATGTTAAATGTTACCAAACTGGACAACTGGACGTGGAAAAATTACCCAAGCCTAAAAAAATATTGAGAAAACGGCGGCCACTAGAATTGTAATCTTGGCAATAGTTCGCAGTACTGGTAGTGTTTTGTTGGAGCAAAAGCAGATCTCTGAAGTCCAGTAGTCGCCAGTGATAATACAGGAAGAGTTCTTACAGTGTCCAAAAAGAAGTCTTCGACAAACTGATTATTAGCGCATCATCCACACGTAGGCGATTCAAGTCTATTGGGAGTTATCTTCAACAAATTAACAAGAGCCATGGTTTCAGCAAGATGACGGAAAGAGCCATACTGCCAGACGCTGCCTAGCCTTGCTTCAGAAACATTAAGATAACAGGGAGTGTCATAGGATATCTTCAGTCTAGAGCCGATCTTGTCGAGCTATGCTGTAAACTATGTTTAGTTGCGATAGTTACATATGATTATGTTATATAAAAAATGGTTACAAAAACTTTAATTGTCAATCTATTTCGAATAAAATACTCTAATCTAGTCCAGCAGTTATTCCAACCCACTATATTTTCCCCGTTTCGTAGTTGAAGATCAGCATACTTGAATCGACCCAGGAAACCCCACAGGTTCATTTTCAGCAAACGCATCAACAACTCTGTATATTCTGATAACAATATTTAACTAAATAAAGTTTATTTAGATCACTCGCCATTTACAAGCTTTATTTCGTTGATATAGAATAAAAATAATATTCAAAATGGTACTATTTGTAAAAAAGATACTAATATTTGTTTATATCTTCGTAGCTTATAGTTTGTAAAACCCATTAAGGCAGACCTATTCCATACATCTGCTATGATGAAAATATTTGCAACCTTCCAGAAACTTGGTTTATACAATAAGTAATTAAACAGTTTGGTAAATAATTTTATCAAACCTTTGTCAAGGCATTACAGCAATTTACTCTTCTGCTTTTTGTTACTGTTTTTTTTAAGTATATGTAATTGTATTTGTTACTTTTTTAGAATCTATACCAAGAGTGGCTAAATCTATAAACATTCCTATATCTACCCAGAAAAATGTAAGTATATTGAAAATTTTTATGATCTTCGGTTTTGGTGGATTTATTCTATTTTACTGTAATATCAATTTTTTACCATTATAGACATTTTTATATTATACACTTAAGTAGGAGCAAAAAATTGAGATCACTCATGAAGTTGCAAGTAATTTTAGCAGCATTTTAGAGTGATTTTATTTGGCTTTTGCCCGGAATCAGACATACAATGATGAGGAGTAGGATACTGTTCTCTTTTACCTAACTGGGTCAGACGATCGTTGGAGAGTAGGGAGAAGACCCAGAGGAAGATGGTTTGGGCGATAAATTCTAATAATAAAGTGACATCGGTATAATATCAATAGCCCCCTTCTTATTTCTAACTTCTACTGCGTCCATCCATTCTAACTACAGCTATCCTCAATCATCTTCTTAATAAGTCAATAACCGTTATTTATATTATAATTTCTCTCTTATTCTATTCCTACTAAGATGAAATAAAGACTTTGTGGGGGTATTTTGCTTGTCAGCAATGTCGTGTCTCGAAGATAGGCTCCAGTCAGTTCTCTATCGGTAGAATATTGTACATCCTTATGCGCCATCTACGGACGGAATTGCGAATCCAGTAACAATGGTTGCATTACTCCACTGTGTTGAATGTTATCGCGTAATTATTCTACAAAAACACAATATATCATATGTTGGAGACGTTACCAACTATGTTAAAACCATAGGTTGGTCGACTCACTGAAAGTAACTTCCAGGAGGAAGCACAATTAGCCTAACCCCCAGCCTCCCAATTTATCAGATCATACACCAGCACTTGAAATAATTAGCCATCCCAACTTATATTTTTCAACTTAGATTATTGTCTGTTATATTTAGGTAATGAAGACCAAAGCTGCTAATAACTTGGCTTCTACGTCTATAGACAAAACTCAGGATAAAGTTCCTGTCACCAAACCTCTTACTACCGACACAATATCAAAGCTTCGAGAAAACTTACAGGTAATATTAATGGAAACTACATGTAAATCATTTTAAGCCTGTTAGTTACTCTTTTTACACTTCACCACTTCACCAGTATATATTTGAATAGAAAACAAAAAGTACGGATATAAGAGCAATATTTTTAAAAATTGTTTTCATGAAAGCATCAAATAATTGTAATCATTGCTTGTACATGTTAAGGTTAAAGTGTTTACAGCACTATTCATTTTTGTTGATTTTTGGGAAAATTAAACTACAATATTTTCAGTTCAACGCTTCGGTAGCGCTCCTGCTATTAGTACAGGGAATGAAGCTCAAAAAAAGGTAAAACCTCGCAATTTTTTCGTCCAGCATGGATTGACTTGAAATTTTAACAGGAGGTAGTTGATAGCCGAAGGTTCAAAATCTATATCGAACCGAAGGGCGCTAAACGGTTTTTAGGGGTGAAAACTACCCTTATTTGTCAAAAATCATAAAATAACATTTTAAACCTGAAAATGGGTAAGATTTGGTTTGGATAAGTTGAATAATGATTGTTTTGAGCTTTGGAATACAATTTCATCATATTTCAACCCTTAAAAAGCAGCCCCTGTTACAGTTTAATGTAAAAAAAATCTCGAATCCTTAAAAAATGATTTCGCCTCTGATTGATTTGCATAAAAATTTGGGATTAGGCTCAACTCACCCTCTGCTTTATATATCTTGTCATGCCGACGAACCCTGATTGTTTCTTAGGGGTGAAAACTACCCCTAAATGTCAAAAAAATTAAAATAGCATTATAAATCTTAAGTTAGGTGAAAATTGGTTTGAATTAGTAAAGTGATGAATTTGTTACATTTAAAAATACAATTTTATTCTTTTTCAACCCTTAAAAATCAACTGTTATTAGTGTTATATGTAAAAAAAAATTTGCCAAGAGAAAAATCATTAATGCTAATAGGGATTTGCTCAATAATTCTGTTGTAAAAAAATGTGTCACGTGCATTAAGTGACTTTTCAACCTTTAAAAACCACCCTTCACAACACTAAACATGTCGTATACATAACGCCCCACTTCCGAATAAACCGGTTTTGTACATTATTATGCTTCCAAGTATACTATACTATTGGAATTTTTCGAAAAAAAATCGATTGGTTTTTTTAACGTATTTCCTTCATTTTTGATGATAAAAAGTTTATTCAAAAACGATTTTGTAGGGTTTTTCAAGAACTACAAGGATCTGTTGAATCTCTTTAGACCCTTTCGTTTTTAAATGGGGTGAGTTTAAAGGGCTAAAAAAAAATGGTGCTCGTGCGTAAATAGACGTTTTAAACGGCTATACCTCGTCAAATATTAACTTTACAAAAAATCTAATTACAGGAAAATTTTTATCATAAAAAAGCTACAATTTCGTCATTTAACTTTGCTTGTACCTCTAATATTTTCGGAGTTATTTTGAAAGAAAGGGTAAAAAATACAAAGTTATGAAAAATAACTTTTTACTTTAAGCCATAATTTTTCGAAAACTATGAATTTTAAATTGGTTAAACTTCTTGGACATATTAACCATACATGTACAAAGAGAATTGCACAAGGGTAAAGATCAATTTTAATTAGGGCGGTAGTTAAGGGGTTGTTTTCACCAATTTTTTTGTATAAAAAATTCAGTACTGACATTATTTTTGTCATAATTCACTCAATTTTGATGCTACAGACCTTTTTTTTAAGAAAGGTCTAATTATGCTCTACGAAAAATGCAAAAAATGCAAAAAGTTTTTGCTTGTTTTTTTAAAAGCTACAATTTTGCTCTCTACAGTTTATTTGATAAAATGCCTAATTTTCTAGCTATCCGCGAAAAACATCAAAAACGTCGATTTTTTCCTCTAAAAAGCGTTACTTTCAATCGCGAATAACTTGAGAATATTAATTTTACAAAAAAAATGTATGGAACATTTTTTTCTTAGAATCACTTTTTCAATGGATTCCTGTGGTTAAAATGTAATAAAAAAATTTCACCCCCAAGGCTTTAGCGCCCTTCGGTTCGATATAGATTTTGATCCCTGGGCTATCACCTACCTTCTGTTAAAATTTCAAGTCAATCCATGCTGGACGAAAAAATTACCAGGTGAAATGCTTCATTCCCTGTACTATATCGTTATTAAGAACAATATATTTTTTGTTGATTATCTACTAATTGTTTGATATTCGAAAAAATTAGTAGTAGTTAGTATGTTAGTATTCACATTATAAATGGTTTTTAGAAAGAAAAACAAAGACTACAGAGTCTAAAAACTAACTTGAATATTTCAAATGAAAAAATCGTCAAGAAAAACACGGAAGACCCACAGACTATTGTTTCTAATACCATTGAACAGACAGATGTAAGTAACTCTATTAAATGTAGATATTTGAACTTATTCACAAAAGAAGGCATGTTCTATGAATATGAATATTTTTTACCACTTAAAATGAGCATTTCTTTTAAATATAGCCGTTAAATTTTTTGAAAAGTTTAACTCTAAGTAATAAAGAAATTTGTAGATTATTATAAATATAATTCTTATTTACAATATTATCACTGCATGCTTTCCATTTTATGACATTTTAGTTTATACCAATTACACAGTTTTATGTTGTATACAGGGTGCTGCAAATTTACCGACAATTTGAAAGATGCCGTGAACTAAAAGTGTCCTGATAGCGAAAATTAGACTTTAACTTTATAGTATAAAATTTTGATCCTAATTAAACGATACAAAAATATTTGGTATAAAGAAGTTTGCTTTTGTATCTAGAAGACCGTTTCTCAAAATCTGTGCTTTGATTTTTATTTGAATTTGAAACCACACAAATAAATAGCTAACAAAAAAGTGGACGGTTTTACTTTTTCTTTGATGTTCAGAAATACTTTCTCTCAATAAATCCCAAATATAGTTCTTCTGCATAGGCTCCCATTTTGTTTTTAAACTTATCTTAATTAAATTTTATGTAAATAGTGAAAAATTTTTGCTCGAGAAAGATTAAAGACCGTCAGTTCTCGATATCATTCTAATTGACGGTTTATTGGCTGCATCCTGTATTCATTAATATTTGTTGCCTATGTAAAAAATCTGAAGTATTGAGTTAATGAGTTCGTAGTGGTGGAAGTTGAGACAAAAAATTGAAAGTAAGAACAGTATCAAATCAAATCAGTTGACCCTAGAAACTGTAAGTAAAAGTAGATTTATCTGTTTTTATCTATGGAATCGGATAAATCATATATCTAGCCTAATGCGAGCTTTCAATTACTCATTGTAACCGGATTATATGAACAACTTTTTCGAAAGGCTTTAATATCAAAAAAATGTACCTGTAAATTGTGGTTTTCATGTGTTTACTCTAAAATAATGAACCTAATATTTTTTTCGGCGACCTTTACAAAAAATGACATTTTACCACAGATTATAAAGAGAACAGATACGAATCCCGGTAAAACATCAAACGATTCTCTGCTCCGTCGTCAGTGACCTTGGACCTTCAACTCGGTATGGCCGCGATGTTGCCAGTTTGAAATATTTTCTGAATTTCTTACCAAATTGCACTGTTGACTCGGGGACAATAACAATTTCTAGGGCCGGATCTAGTTTTCTTGGAAGTTTCCACTAAATCTTCAAAACTGCGCCATGGATTAAAACAATAATCATAATCGAATATATATTTATGTATTTATTAAATACCTATATGTACATTCCTATGATTTTCTATAAATAGTCATTACTCTTGAGAGATTAATTAATAAATACATTTTTAGATAAAACAAATAATTACAAAAATCAACCAAATTTTAAAGTACAAATAATTCGGGAAATTGAATTATATACTATCATCCCTTGGAAATCGAAAGAACAATCTCTCTCTCTTTTTACTGTTCTCTGTCAAGCTTTCGTATCTGTTCTCTTTATAATCTGTGATTTTACGTACTAATTTCCGGATAAAAAATCATCTACATTTGACGTCAACTACTTCACGTCATTTTGATACGGTGCGGTGCAAGAATGCCTGTTCCGTTGTCAAATTAATTATTTACGAAATAAGTCACGTTCACGTCTGAATAAGACCGTGAAGTGAATTATAAAGTTGTGAGCATTGCCCCCTCGTATAGTAAAATCAGCCACCAAGAGGGAAAAATTTTAAATGGTCATTTTGAGGCTATATTTCCTGGACTATTTTGCAGGGCAGACGAAAAATACTTGCCTTCAAAAATATACGATTTTTTACTCGGAAATTGATAATTTTTCTTCTTCCTTGCTACATAGATAACTAACACATAGTTGTAATTATTGTAGAAAGGCAAAAACAATCCGCAAAAACTTCAAACAAATGAAAAGAGTAAACAAGCTGAACAAAAAGAAAAAAATACCATCAACAAAAAAATCAATAATGATGAGAATTGTTCTAGTAAAACTATTTTAAAATCTGGAAAGATATCAACTAGTAAAGATAATGAATCAGCAAAGAAAATATCCACTGATAAAGAAAGTGATACAAATAAGATTGTAAGTATCGAAAGTATGGAAAAAAATAGAAGCTCTACAAATGAAATGACCGTTAAAAACAAGCAAATTGATGATTATGTTTCAAATCCTAAAAATGAAACCAAATTGGAAGAAAATAAAATTAATATAAGAAGTGAAATAACCGAGGAAAAGGATAATGGTAAAACAGTTTCTAGTCATGAAAATAAAACAACAATCGAAGGAAATGAAATAATTACAAAAAATATCGTGAGTGAAACAACATCATTAAACGAAAAAAATATGAATGATGAAGAAGCTACTACTTTAAAAGCAGAAGACAAAATAATGCCTGATGAACTTATTTCAGGTGAAAGTAGTTTGAGCTCTGAAAAAGTATTAATTGAAGGAGAGGAAACCACAATCGGTCCAATAAATGTGTGTGTTTATAACCAAACTGATCCAACCGATATTATTATGGAACATACCAATCAAACTGTTCCGTGCGAAACGATTTCAAATATCGAAACAAAAACAATTAAAATGGAAACCTCTCATGAAGAAATTTGTAAAAATGACACTAATGTAGAAACTGAGCAGCAAATTGTAACCAACGAAGTTGTTGCAATAACACAAATAGACAACAACGTAAGTAATTTATAAATGTATTTAGAGTATTGATTCATGTAAAACGTTTCAACGCATAGTTTTATTTATTAAAGATTTTTATAATAAAGGTTCATTGAAATTACCAACACATTTGGATTTGTGGATAAAACTTTGAATGGTTTATTGTATGTATAAAACTTTATGAATCTCTTTTATGTAGTTAACGGTATTGGATTACATTCCTTGAACTTATTCTATTTAGTTTATTTAAAATCTACTTGGGTTTCCTTGAATTTATAGTGTAGAGTAGTAATTTGCTTTCTACTTTAGATATAAATACTGCTAAGAAGGGTTCACCCAGTTTCTAATAACCAATTGCACAAGTGCACAGATTTTATTTCAATATTATCACTAATTTCAAAATGGATTGAATGAGAAAATAGTTTTTTGTGAACAAATATTAAGACTGATCGTATAAGTTAGTTCTTAAAATTTGTTAAAAATATTATTTTTCTACTACCGTGCGCTTTAACCCACTTTCCCGCACGCACTTTAGCTTTGAAAGTGTCACTTTCCCGCACTAGTGCGGGAAAGTAAAATTATGCAAATTTTGACCTTATTAGATAGTTTTTTACTTCGGAAGTTATAACTATTCTTACACCAGGTAAATAAATAGTCCATCAAATAAAATCAACATGTTTTCTAGGTTTTTGTTGCATTTTTAATTTTCTGAAAATATAAAATAATGAAAATATTTTGATATAACCTTGTTCATTCTTTAAAGTAGTGTCACTAAACAACTATCAAACCACCCGGGTTTGATATAAGAAAAATATATCAAATGAAATTCTTCCATCTACAAATGACTTAAAATTGTTGCCGTCACCTTCATCGTCATCTTTATGTGACCTGCAAACGATGCCATCCTCATCAACGTCATTCATTCACCAGTTAACATCAAATAACTCCACTGGACCGCCAATTTTAAGTAATTCACAGAATACAACAAATTGTGTTTCTAATAATAATATCTATAATAATAATTGATAATAATAATGGTTTTTGGTTTAAGTTTTTTATATGTATGCTAAAATAAAATAAATTTTGAAAAATGGGTTGATATACTTTTTTGTATATACGGTCGTAGAAAAAATAATGTTCCTAACTCATGCGTAAAGTGTCTTTCCCGCCCTTGACAGCTTGCCCGAACTCCGCTTCGCGTCGTTCGGGTCAACTGCAGTCGCGTGCGGGAAACTATCACTTTCGGCACTTGTTAGGAAAATAACTATTCATTATAATTTTTTTCTACTCCTATACTATAAGTTGTTAGTTAAATGCCAATTTTCAGTTTCATAATGATACTCATTATAACACTGGTTTTCATTATGAAACTGAAAAATTGACCAATAGAAATCTAGATTTTCAAATACCCAAGTAGGCAGACCCAATATTTTCTGTAGAATGTTTGACAGTTTCTAAGAGATTCGTGTGTTTTATGATAGTTTAAATCTTTTGCGTTAGTTTTAAAAAAAAAATATCGAGCACCAGGCCGAAAATACTTAATGACCAAGGCAAATACATATTTAAACTTATTAATTTTTGTTTACAATAATTTATTACTAAATTTGTATAACAGTAACATACTTATTCGCCTTATCCCATTACCCTATCATGTGGTCCCGTGGCACAGTGGGTAAGGGCGCCGCATAAGGTTTTTTTCGATCTGTACATTCCGGGTAAGAGTACCGAGTAGTACATTTTTTTAAATCAAATATCTTCGTAGAAAAAAAAGTGTATGCAATTTACATGTACTGGTTATTACATGATCGTTGCATAATATACTATAATAGACTCTTTGAAATATTATCATCTACATAGTATAATTATAATGAACAATCAAATCAATTTTCACTATATTGGTATCAAAATACTGTTTCAGGTTGATGAAAAAACTGCCAAGATATATCCAGATTTTTCTCGAAATTTAATTGTTCGTTTATACAAGTTATCACACGCCGAATTAGAAGAAATGACAAGTCATACACCCTTTTATATGGAAATGCCTTCGTCAGATAAAATAGACCAAAAACTAGAAGATATCGATCTTAAACCTAGTCCAGAAAAAACAACTAGTATCCAAGATGATGAAAATGGTAATAACTTGTCTTATTTGCATTCAAGTGATATTGTCGCTTCTAATTACAAACCAGAATAGTTGATTATATCGTGAAGCTATCCCAACCCCGTTCGACTTGGAACTGCAATACATTGTTTGTCGGGGCACATAACCCGAGAAGTAGATGTTTGTTCATAGTGAACGATCTGCTCTTTAAAATGTGATTTTCAAATTTGCAAGGCTTCACTTAAATATGGCAATTGTTACAGGGAACTGTAATTAAGCAAATAGCCACAAGAATTTAAGTTGAGTAGTTGAATGTGAGTTAGTTCAATATTTGTTATCTCGTATATATAATTTGGCGACCCCATCTGAAGCTACGCGGTGTCGATAAGAGGTGAGGAAACAAAGACGATAATCTATATTCGAAGTTGGAAAGAAAAGACACGCGCTTGCCAATAGCAAGTCAGGTGGTTGCAGAGCAACGGGCCGATCTTCACTAATTGATTCCGTTTGGATTAGGCCAGTAGGTGGTAATATAATTTTCTCACGGCGTTGCCGAATTGAAACAAACTCACATCTTTGGAAAAATGTTCACCTCTTAATTCAGTATTTGAAAAAAAAATGTCAATAGACAAAATCTAATGAAACAAACACATAAAAGCAATATCATATAGAATCATGAGTAATATATTGTATTTCAATTATTCGTTTTATTCTAGCTGATGTAAAATTGTTGGACATAATGGAAAATAGAAAACCTCTTGTAGCTCAGCAAAATGTAAGTATATTTCAAATTTGTAATTTTTGTATACAGTCTTGTGTTCTAGAGACTTTTTTTACTTGTACAATTTTTAAATTTCATTATTTCGAAGGTTAATCAGCTTTGCAACCTGTATGACCATGAAAATATGAGACAACCAGCTTGAAAGAGAGAGAAAGAATAATTTTGCGTGGTCAGCGAGGGCGTGTATTTAGTTCCAGAAGCTGGCCGAATGAAGCGCAGATTAAATTGTACAGCTGATATTTTTGTCTCGTTATCGTTAACTTTTTTCGAGCTCATGCACTATTAGGTAAAACTAAACACTTTCATCCGGCAACAGTGTCCTTTACAGAGAGAATTCACATTTAAACAGCTATTACTAGGTATTTTCGCTACAAACGTTGATCACGATGGAAGCGCATGCAATTGTATTTGAAAATAAAACATTTACAATATACCTTCATTAACATACTTAACCTACGAGAAAGCTCGAAAAAAGTCAACAATAACGAGACAAAAATATCATTTGTACAAATTAATCTGCGCCTCTGGCAACACCGGTTAAAATAGGGGGGCAATGAACATTCAGCCAGCCTCTAGAACTAAATACATGAACTCGCTGACCACGCACAATTATTCTTTCTCTCTCTTGTGTAAATGGCACGGTTCGAAAAGGTTTTTCGCAATCTATATGAAACTGATGCTCTTCGGTATAATTTATAAGTCAGTTGGAACAACCTCCTAAAGCACTGAAACGACTTTGAATTTTTTTTATTTTTCATTAACTGATGTTACTATTTATATGTCTATGGGTTGTTCCTTCTGACTTCGAAGGAACGTATGCTCAAGTGGGATTTTGGTAAAGTAATTATAAATTCAATTTTTAGAAAGAAAAACTTACATTGTTGAAAGTAAATGATACCGAATTAAAAGTAAGCTCTCATTCTGATGTAACTATAAGATCATTGGACGACCGTAACCAAACCAAATCTCAAAAAAATGGTAAGTGTTTGGATTTTATATCATTTATCAATAAGCCAGATTTTTCAACAATTACATTGAGGGAATTCCAAAATTGTTCAGCAAATTCAATCAAATTCTTTATTTACAGAACAATTGCAAGTTGATAGTGAGGTGATTGAAAAAATAATAGTTGTCAAAAAAGATACCTTTGTAAAGAAAAATCTTGTTGTTCGTCTAACCAGAATAACAGCAGATAAAGACAATATTATGAAGGAATCTCCAACTTCCAGTGCAGATAATATTGAAATAACTACTAGAAATATAAAAAAAGGAATTCAAGTAACAAACAGACAAAGTAATGAAGTAAAAAGTATTAAAAGAAAAACGGATCAAAAAGCGGCAAAGCTTGAACCTGTGAAAAGAATACGGAAAGTTGAGGATAGACAATTGATTGGTGAAAAAATAAAAAAAGAAATTCAAGTAGCAGAGGGTCCAAGCAATAAAGTTAATGTCGACGAAGAGAAAATGGAAGTGGAACCTGTGACAAGAAAACCGGAAGTTGAGGATAAACAATTGATCAGTAAAAATATAAAAAAAGAAATTCAAATAGCAAATAGACAAAGTAATGAAGTTGGAAGTGGTAAAAGAAAAACGGATCAAGAAGCGGCAAAGCTTGAACCTGTGAAAAGAAAACGAGAAGTTGAGGATAAAAAATTCATCAGTAGTAAGATGAAAAAAGAAATTCCAGTAGCAGATAGTCAAAGTAGTAAAGTAAATGTCGTCGAAAAGAAAACGGAAGTGGAACCTGTGAAAAGAAAACCGAAAGTTGCGGATGAACATTTATTGATCAGTAAAAATATAAAAAAAGAAATTCAAGTAGCAGATAGTCAAAGTAATAAAGTAAATGTCGACAAAGATAAAACGGAAGTAGAACCTGTGAG